>OU015490.1:210716442-211003942 GCA_907164885.2 Dolomedes plantarius | reverse complement strand
ATACATCATGAAGAAGAAAATATCATACTTTTAGTACATGACTTCAATATTTTTGAATCCTCATTGCCGTAGAGGGATAAAATAATTAGATGTAAAACACATCCTATTAATAAAAATAGAAAAGCGTGCGTAAGATAGGAATTAAAAATTAAATACTAGAGTTCTTCAGATTCAAAATTTGCAAATTCTAAATACTAATTATTCTGATTTTCTATTTTGCATTTATAGAAAAAATTAAGCATTGCATTTATGTGTGTTGAAAAAATATTTACATTTTTATACATTAATCAGAATTTACTCAGAAATCCCTTCTGTTAAAAGTTCCACACACTTAAATGAACACCATAACATGTAATATTAGCTGTTTAACTACATAATAAAATGGGAGATTTTAGTTATGCTACTAGAACAACGCGTTAAAACGTTAGAAACATATTTCGAAAATTCGATATTCAAATTTTAGAAAGAAAATATATAACATGCTCCACATTTAACTTTTTGAGTAGTTTAAAACATTTTCTTCAAGTATAAATTAATACGCATATAATACTGATACACAAGAAAGTTTTCGTAACAAACATTCCTAACAATCAGATAAAAATCAAACACCTTCGCAAAATATACTATAGGATAATTTTTGCAATATAAAATTTCAAGAATTGTTACTTCGTGCCCTAAATTATGCATATCTTGTTCTAAACCACCACCTTTTCAATTTTATTTATTATTAAATTATTTTCCTATTCATTGTATATTCATGAGTATATATATATATATATATATATATATATATATATATATATACATATATATATATATATATATATATATATAATATATATATATATATATATTATATATATATATATATATACATATATATACATATATATTTATATATATATATATATATATATATATATATATATATATATATATATATATATATATATATATATATATATATATATATATATATATATATATATATATATATATACACACACTTCTTGAGAAACAGTTAATTTGCGACCTAAAACAAAATTTATAGATAAATCGTATTTCATACAGACACATGAATAATGTATAAGTAGAATAGTGTTTTTTATGAAGCATTTTTGATATGCTATTAGAAATTCCAAAATATATAATTTTAGAATAAACGTAAAATGTATTGTTTTAGACAAATGGATATTCAGATTTTTTAAAAGGCTAATTATTTGAAATGTCCTTAATTTCGAGTTACAAATACTTATTTTCTAGAAATCCAGGAAATTTGCTAATTTATCAAAAGTACGTTACAAATTGACATTCAAAATTTATCCTTTCTAAATAGATAAAATCATTGTTTTATACCTCCTGCTTTATTGTCTGCAAAAATGTTAATTTGTGAGCAAATGCGACACAAATTGAAACAAATTATAATTCTCTGTATGGAAGGTCCCAAAATGGGACAAAAATGTGTAGCTTAAAAATTACTTTGTTCAACATTTTTTTTTAAAATTGTGTATACAAAGGATATAAATTTTAGCTATTCCTCTGGAACTGCTTAGAACCTTATAAATGTTAGAGGAATTCTGAACAAGGCTTCTCTCTCTTGGGAATAGGATGGATATGTCGTTTTTTTCAGCCGAGGAATTCATGAATACTTTAAAATATCACCTCCATAAAGTGTAACAATGCTCTCATACGAGTAACATGTAATAAGATAAGATTTAAATTCGCTGAATTAAAGATACTTTTATTCAGCGAATTTATTTTTATACTTGGTGAGGAAAGAAAATAGGTGATATTCTGAAGCTTTTCGTGATTTAAATTTAGCACTGATGCTTGTGAAAACGCACTATCTCAAACAATAGAATAATATTAAATTGCATACCTTTGTAATACTTAAAAACAGCAAAAGAAAAACGTTATGTCTATATTGATGTGAGAATATCTTAAAAAGCAAGAGTGAGTATATAACATGCGTAACGTTGTGATTGAATTTGAAGAAAATACTAGTTGAATTACTTGAATACTTAAAGGACGGATTTATTTAAAAAAATATTTCTAAGTTCAGGTGCCAGAAATTTTTCTGACGATATAAATGCCCAAAAAAGCTTCTTTAAAAATCTCTTTTTAAATTTATTAATGATATGTACTTATATATAATTTTCAATCTCTATATTTAAAACAGTTCCGTAACTGACGGACTGACTGACTGACAGATAACGCAAAGACAAAACCATTGGACCTCAAGGGCAGAAATTTTGCATTGTGATTCTTCTTATAGTGTATGGTTGTACTAGGAAAGATTTTTGAAAAATTCTTTTTAGAGTTTTTTGGAATTAAATTTTTAAGCTGTTTTTGTAACATTCTTTAAAGTTTTGGTTTAAAATAATAATCTGAGGGTTCAAAAATTTATATCCAGAGAAAGATTATAAAAATTCCTTTAAAAGGAAATGTTTTTCGAATCTTTATCTCCATTTTCTGATTTTTGGTTAATTTTTAAATAATAATTTTTATAATTTAATTTATTAAATGCTGATTACGTGGTATCTTTTCTTTTTGTGATACTTCAAACTAATTTTGCGTAACGTGCAAACCAACGAAATAAATTGGCAAAAAAAAATATTAAAATATGGTAAAAGATAAAATTTAACCACTAGACTAATTGAGATGGTATTTTATTTTATGAATTCAATTCAAAATACTATGATTTATGGATATTAACATACAAATTAATTGCATACATTGACCGTTGTATTTAATTTGAATATTCTCTTCTACCTTCTTTTGTCTATAAAAATATCCGTTACGATTTTTTTATAAATATTTATGTACATTTTTTGGCATTAATCGCATAGATTGACCGTTGTATTTAATTTGAATTCACTCCGTAGCAAAGCAAGGGGATTCAGCTAGTGTATCTCTCTCTCTCCCTGTCTCTCTCTCTGGGTATATATATATATATATATATATATATATATATATATATATATATATATATATATATATATATATATATATATATATATATATATATATCCGACAGGGCTATACCCTGTGATTATCAGATAATATGTAATCTTGAGCGAAATACTCCATTTAATGTATTAAAAATAATCGTATTGAACAAGTTTTTGTTTAATGTGTTGTTGGTCTGACTGGATATTCCCTGTCATTAAATATTCTGCTTCGACCTTGCTTTATTTAATCTATTATGCTTTTAAAATTAAAAAAAAAATTATTCGATATGCATATGTTGTATGGTTTTCATGTAATACTTAATTTTGGATGAAATACTTCATATAACATACTAAAGAGAAACGTACGTAATATCTTTTTGTCTAACGTGTTCTTGACATGACTGGATAATTCTTGTCGTTAAATTTACTGCTTTGTTGTATTTTTATTTAATCTTCAAAGCTTACAAAATTTTCGTACCGTTTCGAACACTCAATAAATGCCTTAAATTTCCCCCTTTTATAAACTTCCGTCATAGACTTCATCATTTTTCTGTACATTTCAGAAACGAATGCCGCAGAGAGGAAATTTTCCTTTGCGAAACTTTGCAGGGACTTCCATAAATATTTTAGCAATCTGACACAAAAATTCCACTCTCCAGTGAATAGGATCAATATCCTTCATTGCTACATCATGAATATTTTAGAGAATGTCGCATCCAAAGAGTAAAACGTTCGAATGGCACATACGGAGTGTATTCATAGGTTTGGAATCCGGTCGAGTTTTGCACTTTCTTTTGCGGTATGAGCATTTATTTCTGAAATTTTATTGTGAAACCAGTACACGAATTTCAGGATTTTTAACTCAGATTTAAAGATTTGCTACATCTTTGTAAGAATAAACATACTAGAAAATATTTTAAACGTTTTAAGAGGCAGTTATATTCATACGAATATCTATACCAATCTCTAAATATTTTATATTCAAACAATCTAGAAATAACAAAAATGTTCGTTTTTATTATTGTTACAACATTGACGACTTTCATATTAGAAATTAAGGATTTTTTTCACAGAATTAGTACGTGTTTATCAAAAGATATTTTTAAAAAATCCAGAATTTTTCAAAATGTTCCATGCGCATTCCATATAATTTTTAATATAGGTTAACCATATATATATAACATATATATAAACATAATTTTACATTGATTTTTTTGTATGAATCCATATATTAAGGCATATTTTAAGGCATTATTTGAATAGTGGTTCAACTCCACTATTTAAAAAAAATGGAGTTAACCTCACTTTCATATTCATACAAGTCAATTATTCATACAATATCTTATTTTTAAACTATACATCTCCAGCTTATTTCTGCTGCCAACAGAAGACATTACAAACCAGTATTCGGCAATCATTTCTCAGCACATTCATTAGACTTTAAGGCTCTGTAACTCAAAATGAACAAGAATGGAGTTGGACCAATATGCAAATAAGGCCTTTATATATATTTTACCTGTCATATATTTTTTTACATTTTTGCATGTTTTTAATTTCTGTAATATATATATATATATATATATATATATATATATATATATATATATATATATATATATATATATATATATATATATATATATATATATATATATATATATATATATATATATATACATATATATATATATATATATATATATATATATATATATATATATATATATATATATATATATATATATATATATATATATATATATATATATATATATATATATACATATATACATATATACATATATATATATATATATATATATATATATATATATATATATATATATATATATATATATATATATATATATATAATGGACATTTTCATTTAAGTCATTATTTTCATGTCTTTAGTGTTTCGAAATAAGTGACAGTTTATCAGAATTTTTTTGAAAATTGCTGTCAGCTTCATCTTAAAATATGAAATATTTAATGCCTGGCATTTGAACTATTTGACGTTTTTACAACTCAATCGATATATATTTCCTAATTTTAACTACCTTTCTTTCAAAAACAGTGAAAAAAAAACATAAAAAAACGTCGTGAAAAATCTGAACGGTTTGGACAAACCTCTTCTGACATATTGATCGCATCGATAAAGCTATTCCGTTTATCGGTCTAAAGGAACTCCGCTTAAATAATGCATGAGGATCTGTCACAAAGAATATTGTTCTTTGCCGAGGGTATACTTGATGGTTTTGTAAAATGTCCGGCCTTTATTACTTACAAATAGCCAAAGTTTAGCGGAAATCTCTTTAAAAGCATTTGAAGTAGCATTCCTCGGAAAAAAAATTTTTTGCCATACATTTTTCCCCCTATCTATCAGGGTCTTTTATGTTATATTTCCGATGTGAAAGAATAAAGTTCCTACTTTAGCTCGATCTTGAGAAAGATAACAAGTTTTATTTCTAAAAAAATATATGATAAGATTTATTATTATGTTAAAAATGGGTGTAAAACAATTTTGGGCTTTAAAAGCTTTAAATGTAAGAAAAAATGTGGTAATTAAGGGATATCGTTGCCAGAAAAATTTATTCTTAAAACCTATAGTACGTTTTTTCGATCATATTTTAATAAGGCATAATCCTAAATGATAATAAAGGTTATTAAGTTGTAGAATTTTTTTTAAATGAATTTTAAAAAGAAGGAATATCCTTAAACTTCTTTTCAAATTTAGTTACTTGGAACAATTTTTTTTATCTTTTATTAGGCGCAATTTCTTTTTTAAATCCAAGTTTCAGGTTTATACAAAGATTAGAACAGGAAGAATAGTTAATTCGGTGAATTAGTTCTAAAAGGGCCAATGTAATTTTTTCAGATTTTAAGGTAATTATACCAACAGTTTTTAGTAGATCTTTAATTCTAAAAAGGCCAATGTCAAATAACAAACAGAAAGAGATTATATTTTCATTATAATATCAGCCAATGTTATTTAAGATGCGGTAGATCCAAAAAGGGCAAATGCATATGTTTTTTTATAAAATAGTAACAGATGAAAATTTTTAACGTGAGAGAAAAATATTTTTTATACTAACAATTTAACAAGTTAAAAAATAATGCGACGTGTAGTATTAGAAATATACAACATCCAGCAAAATGTTCAATATCTTTGAATCCCTTTTCTTCGAAACTAAGGATTTTGATATTAGCCCTTTTAGGAACAAGCCACAGAAATAATTGAATGTACAGTGGGCGACAGAATGGACTCCTACATTTCAAAAGTTAATATAAAACAAACGAAAAATTTACAGAAAAAATCTTTACATTTTCGAGATGTACTCACCATCTAGTTTTTTTTCCCACAAGGCTTTGAAAAATGACACTCCTGAAGTGGCGCCCGTTATTTGTGATTCACTATTTAAAACACTTTAAGGGTGCACATAGTGCGAACGCCTAAATCTAGTCTTCTTTTCACTTGGATTCAATGCATTCCAGTTAAATGAGAAGAAAAATTGCTAGTACCCCCATCTGTTATCAGTTTAAAGAAGTAAAAACACTCTGAAACCTTTAATTAGAAAAAATTTCAGGATTTTTTAGGTTAAAAAATTTGGGAAATAAATCTGCACTGTGAAAACGGTTGAGGTGGTTACCCCTGAAAGGGTTAAGCCGTTTTTTCAATACTTAGTCATCAATAGGGGAATGGAAATAGACAGACTCGGTACCTATTTTCAGGTGTTCTAGTGTTCCATTTGGTTTCCTTGGTATTGCAGGCCCACTTGCTCTCCCATTTGAAACCCATCGCTTGGTTGTTTTTCGATCAGGAACGTCATCAGTTGCATAGAGCACAAAGCTCGTCCCGAACGCCCTCTCTGTCGTGGTTATAGAATAGTTGATTTTTAAGAACGTCTAGACACCAAAACTGTGATGCTCACCGGACCAACTTATTGTGTCTACTGAAGGCTAGAATGTCCGTCCGATCTGTTGCCACCTCTAGGGCTGTCATACTGTCAGTACTCCCTTACCTGTGACCACCAGGAATTTGGGAATCCATTCTGCCGCTCCCTTTGCAAAAAAAACCTAAGAAAAAATCATTTATTTTCATTTATTTATTCCTTTAGCATACAAATTTTAAACATGCGAAAAAAAATCGATACTTAGTTACTATACACAGAGTATTTAGATACATTTAAAAATATTACAGAGAATTTACTCAATATATGTGGAAGCCATAGCCTTTGATGAAGGAAAAAGTAGAGAAAAAATTGGACTTGGAAAAATGAGCTTACATTTTTTTATTACCCCCCCCCCCCCAAAAAAAAAAAAAAAAAAAAAAAAAAAAAAAAAAAAAAAAAAAAAAAGCTAAATTTTACCTGTATGTTATCAAAATTTTTTCTTAATAAATAATGGAATATATTTATGAAAATTTAACTTAAAAAAAATTCTTATTAACATTCAAATGGTGAGTCCGCGGTGGCCCAACTGACAAAGGAGTCGAGCCAGTGACCTGCAAGTTGCTGGTTCGATACCCGTCTATGGCAAAACCACCGCTGTGTACAATATTGGTGGCTGGTGCACGGAAAAATCTGTCCTAGGTGCAATGTCCTCAAAGTTCCCAAAATACCTCTTGAGGTGCGGGGTCAAGTGTTCAGGTCTCGTCACTTTACTCGGTTCAAAATTACGGAACCGGTCCTCAGGGGTTAATGCTGGTTCACCTATACGGTGCTCCCATAGTGAAGTCGTCAGCAATTCTGAGGTGTATATGGAGTCAGGAAAACGTCCAAAACCGCCTGCCGTATTGGTAAAAATAAATTAATAAATAAATGGTGCTAAGTAGCCTATCGGTAGCATGCCGACTTTCGTTTGCTGAGGTTGCTCGGAATATCGAAATACCGACAAACGTCGTTAAATATCTCCATATCTAGTCCGGATATGGGCACGTTAAATATGTAGACCCAAAAGTCCCTCTATGAGGTCAGAGAGGGTGGGAGAGGGTTCGATCCCCCTACATGCCCCCATGGGGATACTTAGTCAAAATTGAGGTAGCACCTGACTAAATCGGACTCGGACCCTTATGGTGCCATTATGAACCAGGGACGCATCCTTCTGCCCGCTAGCCTATACGGACCTGGTCTCAAATAAATTCCGGCCAAGGGGTATTAGAAACAACAACAACAACAGCAATACTTAAATGGTTTAGACCTGAAGGATGTATGTATTTTAACATCCAGCACAAATGATATACAGCTAATCCTGCGTTTAACTGTAGGTTGTCATTAGCTATTCGTTATGCAATTGACATGAAAATCGTATTTAAGGCTAAAAACATTGCATCACATTAAGCGAAACATTTTCTATCAGTGACAATGAAAAAGAGCTTACGTCTAATAGTTGTCAATCGTGTAAAGAATTCAAACATACTTCAAAGTACGTAAGTATTAATATTTACATGAGTAATCTTTGAAAAAATTGTATTGGATATTTCAGTGTATTTATTGAAATGTTCCAGATACGCAATCATGAATTTAAACCTTAACGTTTATATATAAAGGTAAATAAACGTACAGTTTTTGCAACTGCTAATACGTATCAGTAACTAAACTGAAATAAATTTGTCAGCAACGTAAATTTTCTGCAGTACCGAATGCTCTAGAAAAGAGAAGAATTAAAAATTTAATTAAATGCATGTTTTAGACATGTTTCAAGTGCATACAAAATAATATATCAAAAGCAGTATTAGTGAAAAAAAAAAAAATGAGAAATGCAAGTAAATCCAAATGATGTAATCTGGCAGCAAGTGTATGTAACATTTTATGAAGAAGCAATATATTCTCAGTTGGGATTCAAAATGAGTTTTTCAGAATAATAAATCCTCTTAAATTTTAATTTACTTTGAAGAAATCTGCATTTTAAGCTTATATATATGTGTATATTTAGAGATTAAAGATATTAATTTTAGAATCTAGGATTATACTTAAAATTTCATGATCTTTAAGTTATTAAACTTTTAAGCATTTGAATGAATAAACCTTTATATAAGATAATACGGATTAATTATGCGATGCAGAATATTAAAGCAGTAAAAATTTTTAAAAATATGCTTTGGCGTAAAGGTTGGACATGAATGCCATGATTGAAGCGATGTTATACAAACTACACTGAAGTGCAACTGAATTAGGGATAGCAAAGCCTATGCAAATTGTGTAGCGCTGCGCCTCATGTATGCGCAAGTGAGGGCGCTATGGTAACTGCATATATAGCGCGTACTGTGGTTGTTCTGAATTAGTTGTTGGAATTGCCAGTATGGGTAAACTGCCTGATTTAGATGCCTTCGATCGCGGATAAATCGTAGGTACGCGACGCATGGGCCATTCAATTTCCGAAATCGTCAGACAGCTAGGATTTTCAAGGTCGACAGTGTCAAGAGTATACCAAGAATACATGGATGGTGGAAAAAAAACTAGCGATCGGGCAAACTGCAAAGGACAATTAGCCTTGACTGTGCGTGGTGAGAGACGGCTCAGGCGTATTGTACGTAGCCAGCGAAGCTAAACATTAGCTCAAATTATCACCCAGTTTAATGACGGTGCCAGTCGTACAGTCGGTGAACGGACTATACAACGTTCGCTTCACCGTATGGGTTTCGGGAGCCGTCGACCTACGAGAGTACCAATGCTCTATACTCGCCATCGGACTGCACGTCTTGCCTGGGCAAGAGAGCACAGAGACTGGAGTGTAGAGGACTGGAAACGAGTAGCATGGAGTGATGAGTCTCGATTCCGACTACTTAACGCCGACGGGAGGCTGAGAATATGGCCTCAGGCTCATGAAGCCATGGATCCTGCATGCCTGGCTGGAACTGTACAAGGGCATGGTGGCTCAATCATGGTCTGGGGTGTTTTTTCGTGGCACAGTTTGAGATCTTTGGTGCGTGTACCAACCTCCCTCAATGCAATTCGGTACGTAGAGATGCTGGGTGATCACCTCCATCCGTTTATGCTGTTCTGTTATCCGCACGGTAATGGAGTTTTCCAGCAAGACAACTGTACCTCTCACAAGTCCCGGTTGGCTACTGGCTGGTTGGATGAGCATTCCTCTGACTTCTGTCATGAATTGGCCACCTAGAAGCCCAGACTTAAAACCTATTGAGCATCTTTGGGATGTTTTGGAAGAAGGCGTAAAAGGCCATCACACAGCATCAAAGAACATTACTGAATTATGGACAGCTTTAGCCAATATTTGGCAAGCCATTCCCGTGGAACGTTTCCAGAAACTTGTTGAATCTATGCCTCGTCGTGTGGCAGCCGTTATCAAGGCCAGAGGAGGCCCAACTCGTTACTAGGTAGGTATCCCTAATTCAGTGGCACTTCAGTGTATAAACATATGTAGCAGTATATAAAGTACTTTATGTGAAACCATCGACTAACAACACGTATTACTAACTTAAGGCCTATTTTGTTTAAGAATTATTTGACTCGTGCTACATTTTTTCGGATTTCTATTGGGAATAGTTGCTTAGTAACAATGAATGATTACCTTTTTACTATTCGGATATGAAACAGTCATTAAGCAGTACGAAACAGGAAACTTGTACATGCATTTAGTTTGACGTAAATCTCCGTTTAACCTTCGGTAGGGCGCAACCGATGTAATAGGCACAGATTTCACTTTCTTTCCCTCTTCCTTCCTAGATGGTAAAGCCATTCGCGCCATAGTGTAGCCATTGCTCATGTAATGATATATGATTGCGTATAATTCAATTTACTTAAAATCTTCCCCAGAGGGTACATTGACAAAAGTGATCTGCAAGGCACATTGAGCCTGATATCGCAACATGTTGTAAGGAAATTGATTCATCTAGTTTCAATAAGGTCTACTTCCCTTTAATATAACTTTTCAGGAAACACAAAAGACTTTATAACTTACGGAGCTTATGATTAAAAATAAATGTATGCAATATTTTACTTTAAATTAAAATATATTTGAGATATGTACTCAATTCATTGAAGTAACTATACCATCAGATTTTTATTTTTCCTACTATCAGCAGTTAAAATAGTGATTTAGTTGTTTCTGATTTAAACCTTTAAGGGGCAACAAGCTGCGCCATTTGTCGGTGCAGATTTTTTTTTTTTTTTACCTAAAAAATCTGGAAAATTTTTGTAATTACAGGTTGACAATGTTTTTACTTTTTTAAACTGATAACAGATGGCAGCAATAGTCATTTTCTGCTCATTTAACCGGAATACATTGAATGCAAATTAAAAGTGGACTAGATTTAGGCTTTTGCACAGTGCAAACGGCGTCCCTTAAAGGGTAAACAGGTTGGATTTAGCTGTTTTTGCTACCAACTTTAAGATTTTTTCAGTGATGTGGTCCGTTTTGAAAATAACCTTCATGGACGTAGTTGGTTTTGAAAATAAAATTTCAAAACAAGGGGATATAAATACAATAAAACAAAGAACAAAAATAAAAATAGATTTAAATATCGAAGTTAAGGGAGTATGTAAAAAGGAAACGTCCCTACTGGCGTAAACAACTCTTGTTTTAAAATCCGCAAAACAATAACAATCACATCACTTTTCACAAATATTAATTATAAAAACACGTCAGGATTAATCTCAACAACTTATAGCTCGGCAATGATAACAACAGAGCGATGTCAGCTCATGCGCCAGATGCATGCGCATTGGGTATTGTCATACGTAGTGCGGTTTGAAACTAATGCAATGACTTAATTCCTTTTGAAACTAACACCTTACTTTACCATAAGGAAACTGCACGATGTCATTGGTTTTGGATCTTATACATTTTCCTCCACATAAAGGTCACTTTGGACTTACAAAATCCATCGAAAACTAAAAATGACCAAGATAGTGATGTAGTTTATTTTTAAACTAGACGCCTCAAATTTTTTTAAAGCGTCCAGGGGTAAAACCACTTTACTCCAAAAACTTCGTTTCGAGAAAATCGAATTTGAAATTTATAGTAAAGTGGTTTTTCCCCAGTACACCAAAATTTTATCGCTATTTTTAACGGCTTTAAAGTGGTTTTGCCCCAGATATGAAAGCACTGGTGTTATTACTTCTTGAGAGTTACAAGAGGCCACTTAATTCACTTTCGTTAAAATTGTTATAAAATGGTTTTACCAACGGACCCTTCGTATATTAATTAAAATAAATTTTCTAACTAATTTTATTATTTAATAGTATAAGAATATGTAATCTTTTATAAGAATACTTCTCCTACGCCTGAAAATCTGAAAAATATTCAAAATAATGATAAAGTTTCGAAATACTGCTTTTATGAATAAAATGTCATAATTTTCAAGAAACTATACATTTTATTTGTTTAAAAAACAATTTAAAATACTGTTTCTGAAGGATTTAATAATTTCTGAAGGATTTTTCTGACGGATGTTTTATAGTTGCTAAAAGCTTATTTATAGAAATGTCTAGCGGGCTCATTGTGCTTTCTTATGGCTTCCAACATTGTGCTTGACCGTAGGTTAAATAAGTATTTAATTAAATGTCACCATTGAAAGAAGCTTCGTTACATTACCGTAAAAACTTTACTATAATACGCACATGTGTATAATACGCATGCTTGATTTTGCTCGAAATTTTCGGAAAAAAATTAAAATTCGACCATAATACTCACCCATAACTTTTCAATATTTTATTTAAAAATTGCACAAATATTTATTAACATACGAGATCAAATTTGGTAGAAAATAAATACTTAATGTTTAATTCAAAAGAAACAATACTGTGATATCATAAGTCTTAATAAATTTCACTAGAATACAGCTCATTTATTGATTGTCATTTACTCAATGTTTAAAACTACGTTTTTTTTTGTACACGAGTATAATACGCATCCTCATTTTTGCGGAATAAAATGTGAAAAAAAAAGTGCGTATTATATTCAAGATTTTACGGTATTTGGATGATGTAAAGAGTACAGATTAAACGTACCTGAAATTTTAATAAATATTGAAATACTTAGCTGTATACAGTATAAATTACTTATCCACTTAGACTAGCGCTGCACTAGACGAAAATATCTTCGTGTAATTTACGCACAATTTACGCTGCAATTTAAAACGTATCGGTAGTGCAATACTGTCCTCAAATCTCGCTGTTACACTGGAGTGCGGCCAATTCAATGATTCATTAGGTGTGACCCCGTGTTACGCTGAGTCAGTTCCACGTGGGCGTTTAGTTGGTGTACGGGCTTTACAGATGCTGACTGTGCATTTTAATCACAGCCGGTAAGAAAATCGTTGACCCTATTGGATTCGCTCACCTGAATGTTGACCTATAGATAAAATTTGCCTACTATTTACACCTACATAAATGCTGATAATAAAATAAAAATGATATTGTCAGATAGCCTGAACTATTCTGCATCTTGCAATAGGAATCGTTTTTATAAATTTCGGCCGCCAAAAGCATCTATGAGCGTTTAAAGCACACTATACCATATTTTTCCCCGAATAATTTAAATTTTAAAATACTATTTGTATGTTTTAAAAAAGAAAAATGCCCCATGGTGTAAAATGTCTTTCTCTATTACGGAGTACAATTTAAAAAAATCGTTAAATCCAAGTCTGCAATCCTTGGACAAATTTAGCATAGGTTAACATTGAGGTGAGTGAATCCAATAGGGTTATAACACAGTCGCTTTAATTTCTACGCCACGTTCTTTTGGAAACATGACCTCATCAACACTGAAAAATGAATCATTGAAGGTTAAATCTGAGAGCGTTTATTGAATATTGAGATAACATTATATAGTGATAAATTTGCAAAGCAAAGAGCATGGAGTGATAAACGAGCTTTTCATGTACATATAAGAATTTACGGTGCCTGAATTGTAAATGAATCCCCTTATGAATTCAAGTAACTGTTGAAACCATGATTCTCTCATTCAATAATACTGAAGTAATTTATCCGGATATTTATTTACATCTTTGCATACAGTATGAAACAGGCCAATGGCCAGTATTTTGTCATGTACGAAATGAGACCAATATATTATTTCATTTATCATCCTTCAGAGCTGTGCAAATTAAAATTGATTTTATAGGGATCATAACGACCAACATCTATCAAGAATAAAATGGAACTAAATTTACACCGAATGTGTTACTCCAGTCTGCACCGGAAATTACGCAAAACAATTTATGTCTAGTGCAGCGTCTAGACATAAGTACAAATGATAGAAAAACATTTGCTGCATCACATACTATAAACATCATGTGAAATGTATGAGAATAATTTTACGATACTATTGTTATATTCTCGACTTAAGCGTTTAAATCAGATGTTTAATAATTTCTTTCCCCGCAGTTCTTTATCCAATGATAAAGTGAGAAATTGATTTCTACAGAACTTTAAAATTGCATCTTTGAATTCTTTATTTGACTAACATTCAATTATTATACGGCAATTAATGAGATGAAAAATCTAAGAATTACTACGTTCAGGTGAACATATTAGAAACCTCAGAAACATAAATAAACTTTTTTTAGATTTATTTTTAGGGAAACTGTTGTCAATCGTTACAGCAATTATTGTTCACTGCGTAGAAACGTCATAAAAATGATCTTTTATAATTTAATTTCAGAGTAATTACTATTCATTCTTAAAATAATCATTGTTGACTGACTAGAAGCTTCAGAAACCGATATAATTTTTTTAACTTATTGTGGGAGAAAATATTGTTCATTATTACAGTAATTATTGTTCACTGTGTAGAAACGTCAAAAAAAGAAATAGTTCTTTTATAATTTAATCGCAGAGTAATTACTATTCATTCTTAAAATAATAGTTGTTGCCTGCGTAGAAACTTCAGAAAGCGATACAAAACTTTTTTTTACTTATTCTGGGAGAAAATATTGTTCATTATTACAGTAATTATAGTTCACGGTCACTGTGTAGAAACGTCAAAAAAAGAAATAGATCTTTTATAATTTAATCTCAGAGTATTTACTATTCTTTCTTAAAATAAAAATTGTCGACTGCGTAAAAACTTCAGAAACAAATATAACTTTCTTTCATTTATTCTGGGAGAAATTATTGTTCATTATTACAATAATTACTGTTCACTGTGTAGAAACGTCACAAAAAGAAATAGATCTTTCATAATTTAATCTCAGTAATTACTATTCATTCTTAATATAATCATTGTTGACTGCGTAAAAACTTACAACTTTCGACTGCGTAACTTACAACTTACAACTTACGACTGCGTAAAATTTTACAACTTTCTTTTATTTATTCTGGGAGAAAATATTGTTTATTATTACAGTAATTATTTTTCACTGTGTAGAAACGAAAAAAAGATGAATCTTTCATAATTTAATCTCAGAGAAATTACTATTCATTCTCAAAATAATAATTGTTGACTGCGTAAAAACTTCAGAAACCAATACAATTTTATTTCATTTATTCAGGGAGTAAATATTGTCCATTATTACAATAGATATTGTTCACTGTGTAGAAACGTCACAAAAGAAATAGATCATTTATAATTTAATCTCAGAGCAATTACTGCTCAATCTTAAAATAATGATTGCTGGCTGCGTAAAAACTTCAGAAACCGATATAAATGTTTTGTTTATTTATTAGAGTAAGTATTGTTCATTATTACAGTAATTATTGTTCACTGCCTAGAAACTTCAGAAAACCAAATGAACCTTTTACTATTTTTTCTTAGGGTAATAATTTTTTACTAAGCAGAAACTTCAGAAACCAAAATAAACCTTTTATTATTTTTTTATTGTTATTTTTTTTTTTTTGGGGGGGGGGGGTAATTCTTGTTCATTAGAGTTCATTATTTTACATAAAATCATTTTTAATTCTTAAAGTATTTCCTTTAAAAATGGGAAAAACAGATGATAATCAGAGGGGTTTATGACTAAGACATCCTCAATTATAGTAAGTCTACTTTGATTTATAACTTAGCAATTTGTATTATTTAGTAAGTATCAAAACAGAAGCCATAAACATAATCCCAAAAGCGTCAACACTGTGTAAAGAGTTTCATAAAAATGTCGTAAAAATATCAAGGGTGCAGAAAACTGACAATAAAATAACATGTTCATTCAATAATCCATACACGTATTTACAGAATAAAATTGTAGTGCATGTAGTATGTAAATATTTTTATTAGAGGTGTTTATTTTTGTCTTTGAGGAAAATGCTCTTTGTGTGTCAAGATATAATTTTTCTTCTTAGACATAATAAAAGAAGTATTCTTTTGATGTAGTTGTATAGAAAAAAACATAAGAAGTGATAGTTCAAATAAAAGTAGAGAAATTCTAACGGTTTATAAATGTATTAAAGCTAATAAATCGATGAGTCAAGAGAAAATAAAATCTTCTATAAAAAGAAGAAATACGCCTTGTATATTAATTGCAAAATCACTATTTTACAAGTCCCACATAATGAAATAAAATGTCATTAAAGATTAGTCCTGGAAAAAGCTACTTTATCAACTAGACTCATAATTGAAATTTTTGGAATATTTTCCAATTAATTTATGCTTATGCATATATATATATATATATATATATATATATATATATATATATATATATATATATATTAAACATTCAATAGACATTTCTAAATTTTATAAACTCAAAAACCTACTGGCAAAAACAGAAATGTTCCTCGAGTGTACGCTATAAAAACGTGGATATTTCTGAAGAGAAGTCTTTTTCAAAGCAATCTCACGGAAAAACAAACAAAACAGGTTTCTGCAGAGAAATTACATTCCCCCATTGCCGCTAAAAGAGAAAAGTGCTCCCTAAGTAGAATAATATGATTTCATAAAATAAAATGCTAAGATCCGCGTAGGTCCTTATTTGTCATAAGAGGAAAATGTTATAGTTGATATATAAGGGGCTTTTTGTATGCAAGAAAAAGTATATTTCCAATTTTGTGTAATGATAAAAAAGGAATTATTATATATATATATATATATATATATGTAATATACTGGACAACCCAAGGAAAAAATGGGCGTCCAGCACATCACAGGCAATGATGGTGTAGTCGTGGCTATAATAATACTCGACGCAGCAAGTTACAGCATTATACTAGTTTTTATTTCGTCGGCGAATACGTCTTCTCAAGACAGTTACAAAATCCGAAAAGCCTACAGGTTTCCGTTCATGTGGTTTATATAAACTTTGTCATGTGATCAGGATAGCGATTAGGGATTTGCTGTTGTCGATAAGTCACATGTGGTTTTATATAATCTGCGCAGAGCTTATCTAAAATATTGGGGACGCCGCGCCTATTTGAAAAAGGAAGCCATTTAATATTTTCTCTCGAGGTTATTAGAACTTAGAATCAAAAGCGAAATTTAGCTCGTACGCCCAAGGGAATTTAGAATAATGTTAGATTTTAAAGTGGTATGGGGTTTTTAATGTTATAGAATATCCCCCCCCGTCCGAGAAGAGGTTGACCAACAATGCCTGCATTGGAGGACAGACTCACCCGACCATGTGAGGAAAATGGGCGTCGACCACAAATTTGGAAAAGTTTGAAAAGGAACATATGTTTTAAGTTAATTTAGTATGATGATCACATGGCAAGACATTGCACATTTCAATATTGAATACACAAAAATACACTAATGATTTACTAATTTATGAACACAACAAAAACAAAAAAAATTATAGTAATTAATGATCAACTATAGAAAATTGTAAATTATGTAAATTTCTTATATTGTTGCTGTGAAAAAAATTTAAATTTTTAAAATGCACCTATCATCAACTGAAAATTGCTGTGCAGGGCGACCTTTCCCCACACAACAAAATCTCAAAAAAAAATCAATTAAATTTAATTAAAAAAATTATCAAATTTTCACTCTACATCAGTTTTAATTTTGAGTCGACTCACACAAATAATAGAATATAACAATGAAAATATCAAAATCAACAAACAAACATGTTAAGTAAATGGAATAGAACATGACAATAATAATTTGAAGTTATTGTACTTTCCTTCTCAATTCTCACAACATTGGGATGAGTCCAAAAAGTTTGTAAGGTACACATGGTAGCTTATAGTTCACTGTCCTTATTATGTTAGCTACAGTATGTTGCTTGAGAAAAGTACAAAAAAAAATCACAGTTCGGTAGGTTATGTGACCTATCATCTCGCAAGTGCAGAATACCCAAAAAAATTTACAATATCTTGGCTTAAATAAAAAAAAAAGTCCTTTGTAGTTGGGTACAAAAAAAATCACAGTCTTTTTAGTGCTGTGTTATTTCTGCTTCACAAACGTAGAATACATAAACATCACATTATCTCGACTTGTTTACATATAAAGAAAATTAGTTCTTTAGTTATATAATAAAAATCACAGTTTATAATAAAAATCACAGTTTATAATAAAAATCACACTTTCAATAAAAATCACAAGATTTAATAAAATCACACTTCAAATATATCAATTGTACATAAAAATTACAAAACATATCACTCATTATCTAGTTTTCGTATCTTTATTTATCTCATTATTTTTTCTTAATATCCATTATCTCCTTTATTTCAATATTACTTATTATCAACAAAAATCTCTTTTTAATATCTTTTATATTTCTTATTATTCTCATTTCATCATTTCTTATATTCATTTTATTTCGACAATATTTATTCATTCCAGAATTCTATGCAATATTCTTTAATTATACTTATTCATATTTATTCTAACTTTATTTATTAATTCTCAATACTTTTCACTTTATTTTCAAATTATTTATCTACTATTCATTTTTGTACATTTATTATAAGTTTATGTGGATCCATTTCCTTGTTTTGAAGGTACCTTGTTGTATGTGTGTTCCCCAACTCTTAGTCTCAAATTCTTTAATTCTACCTCTAAGCAGTGAGGTTTGTGTTTATGTTTGTGTAACAAGTGGGTTTTCTTTCTCCATATTGTTCTCTGACTAATAAGGAGGAAGAGTATTTTTAGCCGTACAGTGGACTAACCGTGAATCTCCGACAGAATATGACTGCGTTGAAAAACAGCATCTTGCATAGTACACAGATGGAGAAAAAGGAAAAGGTGCAGTTGTCATACCTGTGGGAGTATAATATATAGAAATGGGAGGACAAAAGGAGTGGCCATCCCAGCCCTGTTTTAGTCATTACTCAAGCATATAATCTTCAGCACTTTAAGTGACTGAGTTGTTGAATTAAAAACAAATAGTAAAAAAAAATTAAAAAAGATCTTAAACAGTTGGGACGGCATCCAACGCGCTTGTAGAGTTGGGTGATAGGAAAGTGTATTCAAGAAATAGGAAATTTACTGAAAGGTTAAAGAAGTAGAGTTGTCATAGTCGGTGTTTAAACTGAGATCCAAAAATAAATTCACATATAATAGTATTCTTAACCCTATCACTGTATCGTTTCGAAATATACCCTGTTGTAACCTGGGGTCCACGCGGACTCCATATTGTAATTTACATATTTTATACGATTTACATCACATTAAAGTTAATTTTGCATTCCTTTAATTATCTTATAAGTAATTAACGATTATTCAGATATTTTCTTAAACAATTTTATTTATAAAACTAAGAACATAATAATTTTACAGTCATATTAACAGATTCATTCTGCATTTCTAAATGTACGCTGAACATACCTCACTAATGGTCTTCTGATGTTCCGGGCAACACAGTATATGGCAATTAGTACATCGGGTCTCTACTTTTCTATCCAAAGAAGGTGGACATAGCTGGTATCGTACCTCTTTACTTTTCTCTTGAATTCCGGGTCCTGACGGAATTTCAACCCCCAAAGATTTCAATGAATAACGAACTCCAGGCTGCATCGACTGAACGTTCTGAAGTCTTCTCTGAATGAGGTTATTGAGCAGCTCTCTCCCAAGGTCTTTCAGGAACAATCGACATCGATGGCGCTTCCCAGATTCCCAGTCTGGATATTTCAAAATCCAAATTATGTATCCAGCAACAGCTGCGCAGTCGAGCATGTTGAACCAGAAGACCATAGGCCAACGGCATATTTTTCGCTTGCATGAGTACAATCTGTATAAATTGTCAATGTTGTCAACTCCAGATTTTGTTGCGTTGTAATGAGTAATAATATCTGGCTTATTGTCTTTCTCCTAAATGACGTTTTTGTCATGATGCATGGAAGAGAGCAAAATGACTGCCTTCCCTTTCTTTGGAGTGTAGCAAACTAAAGTCAGTTATTTATCAAAACAAAAGCTAGAAGACTTCTCTTCACGCTGACGATTTGGTAGCAACTCTTTTGGGACTTCTTTTCGAATTGTTCCAACCACTCTAGTTTTCACAGCTAGTAGGTCCTCTGGTAACTGAGCGCTGGTGAAGTAATTGTCCATGATAACGTTGCGTCCTTTGTTCTTCCAAGGGTCATCTAATCGCCTGACGAGATCAAAAACATTGTTTGCTCCAACTGCAGTACCAGGTTATCGTCCAACATACACTTCTCCTTTCAAAGGAAACGAAGTGGTGGAATCACAGCACCAAAATATTTGGAATCTATACTTTTCGGGCTTGCTCGGTATGTACTGTCGAAATCTGCATCGACCACGAGTTGTCACTAATTGCTCATCGACTGTCAGATCTTTTCCGGGCTTGTAATATTTCACCAGATTTTCGAGAAGCATTTGCCAGACATCCCGACAGGCAGCTAGTTTTATCTACGTCTAGTCTTTGTTTTCTTGTTGCATCATTGTGAAACCGACAGAAAGGAAGCAAATTTTGGAAACGTCGCATAGACATTGTAGCATGAAATATCGGCCTTCCACTGTCCAAAGACCACATTTCTTCTAAACTTTCGTTTGCAGATTTCTATAACCACCGAGTAAGAGTAATCTAATAAAAGTGTAGAGTTCTATTACATCTGTTTCAGTCCAATTATCCTCATTTGCCGGATTGGCTTGATTCCTAGTTGCAATCACTTTTTTAGCCCTTCTATTAGTCTCTCGGACAATAACATTGATCATTTCAGATGTATAAACATTTTTAGTGAATCTAATTTGTCAGATACATTCTTGGCATCTCCTGCTAATCCACTATTCTCTCGTAAAATATTAGCTGCCAAAGTTTGTACCGAACTACGTTTTTCTATGGTCCACTTACGTCCTGACGGCGATTCAAAAGTATGTGCTTGATTCAAGAGATGGGTGAATACTCGTCTGTGTACTCGTCACTTTCCGATTCCCTATCGGTTTCAATATTCGAATCTTGAATATTTGCGTCACTCTCTTCAGACTCAGATAATTCACCGAAGCTATCTATATCTACATCGTTTTCACTATCACTTTCTTGTATCATGCGTAAAGCATCGTCTATCAAAACTCTTTGTCGTGACATGCTGCAGCTTCAAATAACAGCTCTCAACTGAAAGGCGCGCAACGAGAAAAATTCAAACACACCTGTCGCATCATCTAGCGCCATCTGTCGAATTCTGGGAATAACATTGTTGTGAAACAAAAACTTTCGGTCCTTGTTATTAATACTCGTTATCAAAAACACGTCATTGTTCCTAGATATTTTTCATTCTTTTTTAATGTGTCCAATAGTTCTCAGACACCCGATATAACGCTGGGGTCCGTACGGACCCCAGGTTACAGAAATGTGATATATATGTTTCAAATTTAAAAAAAACCAAAACCCCTAATATTTATGCAATTCAATTTTTACTCTGTGTTACACACATGTTAAGATGAGATGTCACTGGCTTAGACCCCTCAAAGTACGATATATATTTTTTGGCAACTAGTTAAAAGTGCCTGGGGTCCGCGTGGACCCCAGGTTACAGTGATAGGGTTAAGAAGAAAGTTTAAGTTAGACAGTTTTTTTTTTATTTTTTTAATATATCTTTAGTAGGACAACACATAATTAATTATATTAATTTTTAAAAAAAAATATAATGATGTTAAGCATCACATAGAAAAGAAAGAAAACTGGATCTAATGTTTGTCATTATTCGTGGTGTAGTTTTAAGTTCTCTGGTGCATTATAATATCTCAAACTGCAAGCATGGACAATTTCAGAATCTCGTTTAGTGTGAAAGTTTGGTCTATCAATTTTATACACAACATATGAAAGTATTAATCACACAATAATAAAATACTCCTAATACCAATAATAATAATACCTTAATATTCTCTATCAATTGCTATAATTTAATGTTAATGTTCAAATTTCAAACTATTATTCTATTAATTGACACAAATAATCAAAATTCTTTTACCAATACCCATCTCAGTTTTATTAAGTTAATCATGAAATCGATAAACCAAAATTAATTTTTCTTTTCTTATATCACATTTTGGTATGAATCCTCGCTGTAAAGTTCCCAAATATTCATCATTTGTATTTAATATCTTAAAACATATTTCTCATTATAATATTACCTTTCCTATTTATTTATTATTCTTCATTATTTCCATTTCGAGAATTTTCTGGGGCGGATGAACCAAATATAACATACAATGGTTTTTTCAATTCTCCAATTGTGGTTTTTTGGCACCCTAAGTCATGTTATAATTGTTTTAACTGTCGACTGAACCTCCAGAAATCTCCTTTACTTAAATTCGTAGAACAATTTACGAGGTCTCAACATCAAATGTAATATGTCAAAGTACTTAAATTATAAAATTTTCTTGATGTCTGAAAATTACTATGTTATCCCTTCAGATATTTTCCAAAACCAAAACCACAGGCATCATATGTTTAAATTTAGAACCGCAAAAATCCTAAGTTAAATGAATCAAAACAAGTTTGGCTCTTTTCGTGATCGTGTTTACAAAACTAATGCTGAGCATTCAAATTTATTGCGGAGGCGACCTTCGAAATGTAATACAACGCGCTCGAAAACGGAAATTATTTACGTTATATTTTTTTTCTTTTTCTCCGCGACGATTCAGAACTGCGTGCTAAATTAGATACTCGTAACATTACTTTACTCATTTAATATTTCAGTTTAACGTAACCAAGGATCATTAACTATCTTAAAACACTAAAATATTCATTATCAGAAAAAGAACATGGAAATATTATAAAATTACACTAAAAACACACACTTATAATAAATTTATCACATATAAGTCTCAAAAATTTCTTTAAATTCAAATATCTTATAATATGAAAAAATATACTCTTAAAATTCCATCAAAATGCAAATCAAAATGAAACATCTTAAAATCAAAAACAAAATACACGTTTTAAACCAATGATTCTGACTTCCGTTTTACTCTTTATCGATTTATTTTTTATCATGGGTACTTAATTAGATCAATAATTTGAACATACTTTCACCGAAACACATTTATAATAAATTTTTATCAGTATCTATTAATATTAAAATTTTTCACCCTTAACAATAATTCGTAAATTTTAGCTTACCAATTGAAGCGGTTATTCACACTCTTTACCATTATCCTTATTAATTTTCACCATTATTATTTCCAAATTAATTATACACATTTTTCATATATTTAACATCTGCAGCTCTATTCTGAACTTATTGGTGAAGTCCTTGGCTTAGTTAGTCCCAAGGTGACAGTTTTTATTTCGAAATAGTCCTAAAACTCAGTATCCCAATTGGAGATGACACTAGATGAAAGTCTCTCATAAAAGTGAATTTCCAGTCAATTAAATTGAAAACTTCGTACGTTGTATCCAACAGATTATTCCACTGCACACAGCATATGTTTTCGCAGAATTTCTCGGGATATTTTTATCCCCAGGTCAACGATTAGTGAAAATCGACGTTTCACATAATCTGAAAATATTTTTTCACGAAATCTCTGCCACGAAACTTCGGAAGTTCACATGATTCGACGACTGGAAAATATTCATATTGCAGTACACAAAACTAACACTGGTGGTCGACAACTCGTCGTTGAAAATCATTAATACCAGGTAATTCCACACTCCGAAGTCAGCGACTTTTTCAGATTCAATGAAAGTTCACTTCGTGGGAATCCACGGGATTTTCACGCGACACACGCAGCACAATTTTCCAGTCAAGGTATCCATTCAGGTTGAAGGTTAGTCCTATATCTCACATTTGAAAGTCGAGGGATTTTTTTTTCTGTCGGAATCGACTAACGGCGGCTTAAAATTACTGCCTGTATCCGAGGGGAGGTATTCCAGCCGACTTTATGTAATATACTGGACAACCCAAGGAAAAAATGGGCGTCCAGCACATCACAGGCAATGATGGTGTAGTCGTGGCTATAATAATACTCGACGCAGCAAGTTACAGCATTATACTAGTTTTTATTTCGTCGGCGAATACGTCTTCTCAAGACAGTTACAAAATCCGAAAAGCCTACAGGTTTCCGTTCATGTGGTTTATATAAACTTTGTCATGTGATCAGGATAGCGATTAGGGATTTGCTGTTGTCGATAAGTCACATGTGGTTTTATATAATCTGCGCAGAGCTTATCTAAAATATTGGGGACGCCGCGCCTATTTGAAAAAGGAAGCCATTTAATATTTTCTCTCGAGGTTATTAGAACTTAGAATCAAAAGCGAAATTTAGCTCGTACGCCCAAGGGAATTTAGAATAATGTTAGATTTTAAAGTGGTATGGGGTTTTTAATGTTATATATATATATATATATATATATATATATATATATATATATATATATATATATATATATATATATACAGTGGACGCTCGTTAATTCGAACTCAAAGGTTCTCAGAAAAAAGTTCGAATTATTCGAAGTGCGAATTATCCGATCTTAAGTGAAAATATATAACTTTAAATGTGTATCACTGAAGAAGAAACTCTCCTAGTATGTATAACCCCAGAAAATATATTATACTATGTTATCTAAAGTTAAACATATTAAAAAGCAATACAGACTTACCTTAATAATAAAATGAAGCAGAAGATATGCAGTATAAAGTAAACTTTTATTAAAAATATGAATTACACTTCAGGGAAAACAGTAAAATGGATGTTTGGTTCTGTTTATGATGCCTACATTGTTCAGTCAGCTTTACGATTTGAAGTAAACAATTCAATTCATTTTCAGAGGAAGGTTCCATCTGAATAAATGCTTTCAGAGTTTTAATAGAGTCCATTATGGCTTTGTCCATTATGGCCGCATTAAAAATATATTTCGGTAGGTAAGTAGAGAAAAGCCCTGGCAGTTTTCTTCCGAATTTAGTGCATACGTCTTCGTTTACATCAGAGCTTTGGTCACATACAGTTTAATAAGAAATATTTTGCCTTGCCATAAATCGAAAAAGCCATCCATCATTGCATTTAAAATCTTCAATACCCATCCGACTTGCCAATTCATCAGCCTTCGTCAGCGCTAGGGGTCCATTTATCGGAAATTTTCGAGATCTAACATCCTGAAACCATAGCAGTAGAGCTTTTTCTAGAACTTCTTGGGACGCATTTCCCATGCGTTTCCTTCCTCCAGCAAATTTTGATTTTTCCCATGAATCTAAAATTGACTCCTTGTTTTTCAAATTAGTTGACAAGGCATTCATTTTTAATTTCATAGTCAGCTGCTAACTTTGTTTTACATTCGCCATTCTCTACTTTCTTTAAAATTTCTACCTTTGTCTCCAAAGTTAGGGTTTTGTACTTTCCACGTTTAGACATCCTGGATTTTTATACGTTCACACCACACAATGAGGAAGAAAAACTAGACCACATTAACTTGTCTGCACTACAGTTATAACTGACGCTGCTCCCTAGAATCTGTAGTAAAGACTAGTTTTTCTGAAATTCTAAGAAAATCGATCCAAATAAAGAAAAATTGCTTTTTTCGTTTAGCACTAATAAGAAGGACAATAGCTACTAACGTTTAGCGGACATGCAATAGTCTAGGAATGCAGGCATGTGCCGTACACAGAAAAAAAATTTTGACACACAAAATGATAAATACAGTGTGTATTTTCTACATTAAACGAGGAAAATTATTTTTGTCAAATTTTTAGTTCGAATTAACCGAAGTCATAAAAATTTAGTTCGAATTAATGAGATATTTTTAACATTAACTCCAATATAAGTTTTTTGGGGCCTCTGGATTAGTTCGAATTAACCGAAAGTTCGAATTAACCGAGTTCGAATTAACCAGCGTCCACTGTATATATATATATATATATATATATATATATATATATATATATATATATATATATATATATATATATATATATATATATATATATATATATATATATATATACAGTATGCCCACTAAAGTCCCTTCCCACCCTCTTAACTTCGGAACTTCTGCTGCTATATTCACAAAAGTGGTGTCTAGGTATAGTAAAGTAGCCATGCGCTACTGAATTGAACCACCTACCGCGCCACCTGGTGGAAAACTGCGGTGTTAGCATTCCTATCTCGAAAACGCAACGAGATAGGGAAAAAAGTGATTTACAAAGTTGTAGAAAATCATCGATTTAGTACGAAAAGATACCTTGTGGACATTAATGCAAAGAATAGAACGGTTAAAACGCGCATTTGTTTTTTCGGGATTTCCTCCACTTTAACGTCATGAAACTTGAACGAAAGGAGAAATGATTATCTTTCGGGCAAAACACGACACCGCAACGTGGACAGTGGTATATCGCTTTTGATCCCCAATCAAAAGGACCTGGGTTCAAACCTCGAGGGTTTCATCCTTGTGCTGATTGTCTTTATAAACAGAGTAGACAATACGTAGATCGTGCAAAATAGTGTCGCATCAACTCAAAGCAACTTGCGCTTGGTGTTCGAAATTTTTGCAGTATGCAAATACGTAAGAAACGACACGCCTGTTCACCTCTAAAACAGCTATAAAAGAGACATCTTCTTGGGGTTGTAGTATGTTGATGCTCGTGGTCATGGCTGAGTATTCCAAAGCTGAGATCTCCAGTGAAGCAGTACCTCGTCAAGGAATTCGGGGACCAAATAATTGGGTATGGTGGTTTCGAAGAGTGGCCTCCACCATCGCCTGATCTGACTCCACTGGCCTTTTTCCTGTGGGGATACCTGAAACAGCAGGTGTATGCGACCCCTCCACAAACATTGCAGGACCTTAAACGACGCATTACGGATGCTTGTGCCAACGTGTCACGCTCTATGCTCCGTGTGCAACGTGAGATTCAAACGAGGATCCAAATGTGTATTGCTGCTGACGGTGAGAAGTTTGAATATCTCAAATAAAGGTATATTGTTAAAATTAGCTATTTTTTCTTTCTCAGATCCTTTTGTCACGTCACAGTGTAGGAAATCACGAAAAAACAAATGCGCGTTTTAACCGTTGTAGTCTTCTCATTAATGTCCACAAGGTATCTTTTCGTACTAAATCGATGATTTTCTACAACTTTGTAAATCACTTTTTTCCCTATCCCGTTGCGTTTTCGAGATAGGATTGCTAATTCCTCAGTTTTCCACCAGGTGGCGTGGTAGGTGGTTGAATTCAGTAGCGCATTGCTACTTTACGATACCTAGACACCACTTTTATGAATATAGCAGCAGCCGTTCCGAAGTTAAGAGGGTGGGAAGGGACTTTAGTGGGCATACTGTATATATATATATATATATATATATATGTACCCTTCCTTATTATTCAGTTTAAGAGGTGATAGTTCGGGTATTTTTATAAATAAGGGTATCACTTTCTTGGGCCATAGAGGCAGGTTTCTCACATTATGTGTTCTTAAATTCACGTTATGTGTAATTCTCAACTATATCTTCTGTCACAGCTAAAACCCTCATGGGAAAATCCTTTTTCAGTATTGTAATGTCTTTCCTAATTTTATTAAATATTTCCAAGAAATACTGAGATTGACATACACAACTAATTTTCTCCCGCAAAAGAATATTGCTGTATAGGATTTTGCCTAAATATACTTAATTTCAACTATAAATGAATGTATTTGTGTTTTATTTTCTCTATACTCTATTTGTACATCTAAAAAAAAAAATCTTTAAGGAATTAAGTGACTCCCAAAAGAGTTGAACATTGAAACTCTGTAATTGTTAAATTAAAAATTATTATACTCTTGTTCTAAATTTAAACATCATTTAAATATGAGACACATTAACCGTACTACAGCTACGAGGTTTCTAAAGCTAGTTTGCGATGATTCATACTATAGAGATTTTAAAAATACGGAAATGAGACAACATAGATTTAGCAATTATGAATGTATATAGGGGTATGTTCTTAGGTTAAAATGGCTCTAAAATGGCTCTCTAAGTTTTCATATATATATATATATATATATATATATATATATATATATATATATATATATATATATATATATATATATATATATATATATATATATATATATATATATATATACATATATATATATATATATATATATATATATATATATATATATGAATCCTTCAAATAAAGTAACAGGAAATAGGAAATCGTACTAGGAATTCTAGAAGATTAAGTTACCCTAAAGAGCAAATGAAAAAGTATGATTTTGGTGCAAGTCAGCTCTCGGAACTAATATTTCCGTCTAACTTGTTATCAGCGGGACCGAGATGCAACCAAAAACATGACGAAGATCATATTTTCTTTATGCCCTTCATTTATTCAGCCGGGAATTGCAGAGGCAGTGTACATTGATAAAATGCAGTATATATTAGTTTTATTCTTATATGTGTGCCGTGCCGTGCCGTAAGACACGTGATGTAATTAAAAGGTAAATTTTATCTTTCTATTTGCTTGTGAAAAGTAGTAGATATTCTAAGGCACACAATCTATTTCAATACAAATATATAAATAAATAAATATTTTTTAAATATATCTATATCTATATCTATATATATATATATATATATATATATATACATAGGCAATGACTTTCTGTCCAATTTCTTCTCTTATGTTTTACCTTTCTTGCTTTCTGCTTTCCCTTTTATGTATAGTTTAAATATATAGTAAAAACATTAAAAAATTGTCTGTAAAAATTAAATTTAAAAAATGCGGGAGATTTGAATATAATTTCAATACATAAATTCTGTCTCTTATTATAATAAAAAATCTGAAATATTTGATTTAAAAAATTTAATACTTTTTGTAACATGTAATTCGTTTCTTTTCTTGAAGGAATCTACATTATTTTCTACAATTCTATGTTCTTTATAAAATAACAAATTGGGGATTTCCTTCGAGAGTCCAGTTCTTAGAATCGATACACATCGATTCTAAGATAGTATTAAAATAGAACATATACGTCTTCAAATATATTCACCTCACGTTTACGATTCAACTTGCTGTCAAAATACTTTCTTTACAATAATATACTGGTTCATTATTAACAACGTAATATTGCTAGATACCATTCATCCATTACTGTAAAATGATTGTTATTAATGTGGAATTGATCACAAAAAAATAGCTTTTGTAAAATAGCATTCAGAATTAGATAACATTTCCTCGGTCTGCCACAAGGCTTTAACTTTAACACGCAGATTCCAACAATGACTGAACAAAGTGGTAAAAAAGAACATTCATCACTCCTGCATTTCGAATTTACTAAGATGTGATGTCTCCAGAGGATAACATAAATCGCCTAAAATTGAGAATGAGTATAAATGTAGACCTTAAAAAAATAAATATTCAGAGAAAAGTAACATAAAAAAACCTCCTGAGTGATGAAAAATTCGGTACACATGTTGAAAATAACAAAAATAGTTCTTTTCTGGAGATATACATATAATATATTTTTTTTTCCTTCGAATGTCGAGCATAGAGATAACTGTTCAAGGTTTTTTTATAGTAGTTTTCACCAGTTCAAATGTTTTTTATTCCTAGCCAGAGAAAAGTGTGATTGATTTTTCAAATGAGATACATGTCATTCTACAGTAGGGAAAACATGAGTGATGTGACAAGACTTTTTTAATTTAATATATTTTTTCCCTGATGGGAACTATTTTTTCTCCAGGTTGTCTTAATTTACTTTTCAACTGAGCTCTTACTTGATATATTTTATTTGGAAAAATTTGTGCATTCGAAATGAGTTCAATTTCTTATATCATGATACTGCCGATTTCCAATAGTGGGCATTCTGGGAGTACCTGGGCACATAGGCTTTAACTCCAGTGTTACATTCAGATCATAATAAATACAGTGCTCTTAAAAATTTAAACGTAGGAAAAGCAGGGATTACTTGACACATGAAGCAAATTTTAACAGAAAAAATTTACCATACTAAAGATAAGGGACAATTTTAAAAAAAAGTTTAATTGCACAAAATGGCAGGAGAAACAAAACAAAAAGGGTTAAGCCGAGGGGTCCCGATCACGATTAGAACCAGGATCGGGGTGGAAGTAATCACTTATTATGGTGAAGACCCTGAACATTTTGTTAATTTCATCGCCGGGCTCTCTGAGAGCGACAGCTAAGTTTTTGAGCAAGTTTACGATGTCGTGGATAGAAAATATTTGGGAAATTTCCCTAACATATTTAATAATCTCGCCGAAGTCGGAGAGGCCGTCATTACTGTTACTGCGGGGATTAGGGGTGCTATGAGTTTGTTGATCTATGGGGGAGTATTTGGAAATGGGTTTATCTAAAGCAATTTTCTTTTTAGGAGCAGTCCTAAAGTGAGTAGGTAATTCCTGGGGGATGGGGGCAGAGTTATCATTTACATTATTATCAGCGGCGCCGGAAGGCACCGAGGGGGTATTATTATTGCTTGGGGGGGGAGCGTTTTTGTTCCAGGCCGAGGTAGCCGGGGTAGGAGCAGGGGTAAAATTTGAGTTTGAGTTAGGGATGCTGTTAAATTTATGTTTACTTGGGGCAACTTTTGAATTGGCTAAGAATTTGGGATGTTTGCTGCATTTAGAATAATTAGCGGTGTGATTTCCACCGCAGTTGGCGCACGTGAATTTTTCAGGGTTTCCCCTGATGGGACACAGACGGGCCTGGTGGCTACCACTACAGAGTAGACACTTGGGAGTAAGATTGCAGGTGTTACTAGAATGACCGTAACGCTGACAATTATAGCATTGAGCATAACCGGAGTTTTTAAAAGGGGAGATAGTAATTTTTAGGTGATTAATGCAGGTTAGGGTGTTGATGTTATCGTTATTAGGGGATGGTTTAAGGGAGGCCATAAACAGTGGCAATTTAACATTTGTTTTTTTGTTGGTGAGATAGGCTATTTTAATGGGCTCAATGCCAATATTTGTCAGCGCATCCTGAATATCCTGTCTATCGGTAGTGGCAGGCAGGCCCCTGATTAGAATTTTTTTTGGCCTTTCCGACCTCGGGTCGACAATCCTGAATGGGACGTTAGTTTCTAGCAATAACTGCTGAGTTTTTTTGTAGTTTTCGTTATCAGAGAAAACAGTATGGATAAGAGTACCGGCCAGAATTGGCTCGGCGTCAGGAGAGATAGTTAATATCTGGTCTATCAAGCTTTTGTAGTTGTTTCCCGATTCGAAGAAAATATGGTATTTTTTGATGGGCTTGGGAGCGGCAGTTTCCTGCGTTTCCATACTGATAGGGACGTTACTGGGGTCATCATTAATCTCATTTGAATTAGCTATGCAAGGGTCGTTAGAATTAACAGGGCTACAAGCCGCGATTTTAGTGCGGGAGACCGGGGAATTTTCCTCGTCCTCCCTAGAACGTTTGTTGGATTTGGTTTTAATTTCTAGCGTCTCATTATTTAGATAAAATTCAAGGTTATAATCAGCCATTCTGGCGTTATAAATGCTTAGGTTTTCAGTAATTTCCTCAACAATGCAGTTACATTCAAGAAAGGGTTTGAAATCAAAAGGTTTCCTACAGAGCAAAGTATTTAAATAATCAAACATAACACTTACCCCGGAAAAGACGATGCTCGCATCGGTATCCTCGCTCGTCATTATTAGTTGATTGTTGAGTGCTTCCGCTAGTCCACGGATTTCAGCTGGGCAGTCATTTCTGGAAATGTAGTCCAAGCAAGTTCTACTTTTACGACGATTAATTTCTTTAAGTTCTTCGTTTGAGAGCGGTTTTTTACGTGCGTGAGAGCTGGTGCTACTCGCCGAATTGGCAGCAGCGGGTTTTTTCTTTTTTCCTTTGGTAATGCAAGGGTTAGAGTCCGGGTCAGCTGAAGAAGTGTTCTGTAGTTCATTCCTGGCGTTGCGGGTAACGCTTTGCAGGGTATCCTCGTTTTTCTTGGCCAGGGAAGTCGGCTGTTTATGACGGTCTTTCCTCGATGAGGGTGCAGAGAAATCCATTTCCGAGTCCATATCAGAATCCGATTCAGGAGTACGGTTGGCACTGCCATAAAGCTTGCTGCCCGTCGGGCCAGCTACATTAGCCCGATCACTCATGAGCAAGCCGAGGCCCCTCAGACTAATCGGACAGTAACGTAACTGGTGAGCGAAGAGCAGTGAAACGTAGGCTAGGCTGGCTAAGCAGCGGTGCACGTGCAACCACGTGCGGTATCAAGGCTTACACGGAGCTGAAAAAGACACGTCTGTTCACCTCAGTGACCAGACCCCTTCCTCTATCATGATACTGGTTATAAAAAATAGTTGCTCAAGAAGACGAGGATTTTTGCAAGGAAGTTTTAAGCTTCATACCAAAGGCGATGCAATTATGTCCAAAAATTTATAAATTGTTTAAATATGACTTTATATAGGCTGAAAACATATGCGGTTGACTACAAAAGAAGCATGTTAATCATGACATGTATGTACAAGGAAAACTATAGAAAAGTGCTAAAAAATATTATTTTCTATTTATCCTTGTACCCCATAAGGAAAAACCAAAAAGGAGCTATTAAAAATGATTATTTTAGAAGTTATGATATGTAGTTATACAGTGTGCGGCTGAATGGACTCCCACATTTCTGAAGGTCACTGGTAAAGGAGTAGGGAAGTACGGGAAGGGGCAACAAGTCGGGAGGATTTTCTAGTTGTCAGTAGACACCATGAGTTGGTGTCTACTGACAAACAAAATGACAAAACAAACAAAATGAAACCGTGATTCGGGGGCATTTAGGATGTGCTTAGGGCTGTATGCAACTGATGCCGTTCCTGATCAAAAAACAATCCTGTGTTCGGTTTCACACGTTACAGCAAGTTCGTCTGCATTGCCAAGGAAAACAAGGGGTCGTTCTCCGAAGTTGTCGCCATTACCCCCAGACCAACAGAGTGGTGGAAAACTCTAGAGAACGGCTTCGGCAGTGCATCAGAAATAACGGTCGCCAGCTGTCTGATGTTATTTTCAAAACCTAATGGTAAAAAAAAATAAACTTATAAGTAATTTTCGAAAATATAAAGCTTTCTTCTGTAAACTGTTTCGTTCGTTTATTATTAACCTTTGAAATGTGAGAGCCCATTCTGACGCTGCCTGTAGATAAACAGTATAAGTGACGTATGATCAAAACTAGCAATCTCTATTTTTTTTTTAAATTTTGAGTTAAGGATACTCTCTTATGGTATTTCTATATATTAAAAACGAACTGTTTGTGAGAATAGCCCGCTAATAAAAAAAGGAAATTTTATAAAGGTAATTTAAAATTTAGATCTTCAAAATTTCATAAGATAGAGTTCTTTACTTTTTAATGAGAAACAAATATAAAGGAGATATATGGTTTTTATTCTTGCACTGCTGTAAGGGTTTAGTTAAGATTTACATAAATTGAAACTATAATAACATTTTGAAACATTTTCAGTTTCAATTTTAAGATTTACAATATCTTTAATTTAAACCTAATTATATAACTGTATTTTTTCTTGTGTTTAGAAACACTAATTCCTAAATGTCTCATATTTGTATCGTTACAAACAGTAATTTCATTCGTTTTGGCAAACTGTATTCTGTTTTTTAACATTTCCATCTAGAGCTAAAGGACAAATTATCCAATTTGTTAATTACTAATTAATTATATTTTTACATTTATAATTCATCTAAAAACCGTTTTAAATATGTTATATATTAGTTTCATTGTGCTCAGGGAATTCTTTATGGCTTGGTACATTTAATGGTGTTTAATCGTTTTCAACTTATTTTTAATCTTGCAAAATTTTTCGCTGATTTGCTGTATGCATTGGTCAAATGTTAAATGTTATTTATTAAACAACAAGTAGGAAAAAATTATTATAATGTTTTCTATCATAATCACACAATTATTTTTAGAGCCTCCAAAATAACAAAATTGGGAACAATTTATAGCTAGAAAATAATATATTGATGGATTCATATGAAAGGTCAAACTGACAAAAACCTTTGAGTCTAATTACTATCGCAGAAATAAATATGTCATTATTGCATTGACACCGGACAGGTCTCCCAGCAAGATAAACGAAATAAACCTAGATGGCAATTCATAAAAACCCTTATTGTAATAAAAATATATTGAAAAAATATATTTTCACCATTATTAATAATGTTAAAATTATACAAATAAGATATTACGCACTCCATTTTCTAAGGTTACTGGAAGGTAAATTAATTTTTTTAATTGTCGTCAGACTGAATCCATTTCATAATTCCACTCAAAATTTATTTCTTGAAGATATTTCTGTTTTCCCTTTTTTTTACTTGAAATGCTCTTCCTATTAAATCTGTTTCCAAAAACTATTATTAAATCGATCATTAACGAATAATTAAAACGATTATATCAATTACTAAAATCGACAGTTCTGATGATATCTCTGTATTTATTCTGCCATCATAGCATCGTTTTCAGTTTCAGTTTTAAGAGAATGTATGTGTTTTGTTGTGACTTTACTATCTTATGAAAAAATTATTTCCACGCACTCAGAAGAGTGATGTAAAACTGTCAAAGAGATCATGAAGTGTGATAAAGTTCGTGCTTGGGATTATTGAATCCATCTTAGATATCACGTAATGAATAACAAAGGTCTTGGTTCGTTTCGTAGCACAGAGATATATCACGATTTTATCGAAGCGATCTCCACTTGTATTAGTTGATAACCATTAATTTACATAATTGCATAATAAAATTGCATAATCCCATTATCGTAATTAAATTATGCTTATGATAAATAAATGTATATATTTTTGCTATATATTTAATTTACGAGGAGAAGAGCCAGATTTTGATATATTTTTGTAAAACGAAGCCCATAAGGCCATATGGCCATTGAAAAATCAAGATCTGGGATAAAAAAAAAATTCAGGACAAGGATCCCTGCCACTGGATGAGATTCGACAAAGCGAAAAAAAATTTTTGGGTGGATTCCCCATCGGGGAGAGCAACCTCGCACAAACTAGTCCCAAGTACCTCTCGAGCATCCCTATCCTAGGCCAATGTTAGAGGCCAAAAAGGGATCGGGAACCGTTCAATCCAGCAGGCTAGGAGAAAATCATATGAAATGGCAACGTAGTGCAAGAATTTGTATACTGGAATGTTGGACGAAATGCACGAAAAAAAATAGATGTCCCAGACGCTGAGAATTTATTGAAAACAAAAGACACATAGTTTGCGCAATTGGTGCGAAAGCACACAGACGGGCGAGAAAAACAAAGAAAAAAATTCCAAATGTTGGGTAATGTTAAAACGACTAATTAGGACTATCTGGGAACCATCCATAGTTTATACAGGTATCTGTTTAATTTTCAGAGGGAAGAATCGCAAGTATCGGACTGTTTCTCACTCCTCAATGGTATCAACATAACGTGTAAGTGTGTCTAAGATCCCTGGGGCTGACGACAGCCACAACCCAGTCCGATATACATATGAATACAAGGAAACTGAAACATAAATCACGCAATAACAGAAGAATTTTTTACTATCGAACGATGACACCGGCGATGGACGATGGATTGCAGCTCCCCTTTCTAGACGAGTCTCCTTTTGCAAGTAAAGACTGACGAGGAGTTCCCCAGAATACAACCAAGTCTTATGCGGGAATCAAATCCGCTCCCCCGGCGTGTCAGGCTGATGCCTTAACCACTTAGCCACTGGGTGACATCGACATAACGTAACGTAACTCACCCTTCCGAACCTCCTTGAAGCGGTGTACTTAAAGTGGTCCTTTCCGACTACCACCTTAGGAAAACAATTTGAAAAAAAAGAAGAAAATAGTGAGAATAGGGGGGTCTGCAAGCAATTTATGGCAATAGAATTAAAAAAAATATAAAAAAGTTTATCCGTGGCCTCCCTTCGATAGCCTGAGATAACTATCGGCAAAGCTGCAGTCGACAGGTCTGAATCTCGAGCCATATGACCGAATCTTCTGATTTTTGCAAGTCATGTGGCCCTTCACTCATCATTGCAACTCTTTTATTAATAAGTGACAACCTTTACCATCTACTGTCGTTTCTTTGTTACATTTTTCCTTGATGGATGCATTCTTTATTAATTTTAAGAAAAAAAACATCCCACCTTCTTTTGATTCATATACTTCAATACGAACATTCATGGCACCACCTAATTTCTTGACTGAGCAGCTAAATATTGAGAAGACTAACTAAATAGTTAAAATAATGAAATTTTATCCCGGACAAAATTCAAAATATGAACTTACCCTGGGAGTTTTAGTATAACATATGCATATCATTTTAAAATTTACAGCCTCATTATCTTCCGAAACAATGTAAGTATCACGAAAACACTACTTTATTATCATTTTAATCTCTGCTAATAACATTAAAATCATGCACCAATTAAAATGAGGCAAAGATCGCCTGATTGAATAGCCCTAATTTCGATGTAATATTTATTTTATCTTTGTCGAGGAGTTCTAGATATTGTGTAAAGGAATAATATACTCACAATGGCATGTTTTTCTTTGGTCAAGTTCCTATATCCTTTTTTACTTTCTATAACTTATTAAGAAGAGAAACGTGTACGTACATCAAATATTTGCCTTAAGGGAACTTTCTAAAGCAAAGAATCGTGTGTGTTTTCTGCAATTACAAAGTTCTTCAAACAAAAAAAAAGTATGATGTTATTCATGGGAAATAATACTGTTCTGTTGTGCTATAGAAACGAAGATTTTTAGTTATTATTTATCTTTAAAAAATCAATATTCTCGGTATTCCTTGCTCGATGGTACTTGTCATAGATTACTGATCAGCCAAACATATTTAGTAATCCAAGTGCGAAAATTATGCTGTAGTGCCGTTGAAGAATAATCTTTATTAATCCAGTGAAAGTGATCCATAATAGATTTATAAAAAATTAGTTTGTTGATCGTATCAAATTATTTTTTGATGTTCATTTGAGAATTTTAACAACATAGAAAATTACTAAGAATTAAATAATTATATCTAAGGGAAATGACATATTACCTTGTTTCGGGTCAGTTATTTTATTAATATAATTTTATATCTTAGTGGACTATATAAGAATCCATTAACAAAAATATTTAATGTTCTTGTTTAAGTGCAACTAATCAATCTTCTTACTTCTTTTAATAAAGGTAATACTTTAATGGCTTACATTTAACATCATCTGAATAATGCTTGAATAATAAGTCAGCACTAAAAAACTTAGTTCCATTTCATATCCTTAAAATGCATTTAATAATTGACTTCATTTTAACACATAACTGTTAAATATCTGACACACTGAATAACCCTTCGAAATTAGGTTTTACAAAATGAACATTTGACTTCAAAACGTCAACAGTTTGAACAATAATCTACACAGAATCTTTAACAAAAAAAAAGAATAAACGGAATCGCATCCAACATAGTGATTTTTGAATTCTTTCATGACATTGCTTAGAATTGAATATACACCACAACATATTAAACATTCTTACCATTTCTTACTATTACTCGGAATAGAATGTGCAACAACAGCAGAATAAAAAAGAATTTGTGGCTTGAAGTAAAAGAAAAAATTTCATAGTTATGCCATCTATTGACCAGAAACAGAATTAGAATACAAATTACAAACAATATGATGAATAAAATGAAACAATTATTATAAGGAATTATTTAAAAATTAAAATAAAAATAAAAAGTACTTTATGAAGAATGAACATTCTGCCATATTCTGATTCAGATATTTTTAAAGTGTTAGTTTTCGGTGATCAAGCAATTTAAATAGTCATTACAGGTCTTGATACTAGGCTCAATGGGAGATACTAAATTTGGTAATATATTTTTCTATACTTTCTATGAAATTACGTTGTGTAAAACAATCTTCACATGCTTATTAGAATGGTATCGATGTTTCTTTTCAGGTAAACTGGTATGTTGAGAGCATTTTATATAATTGAATGTTAACTTGCCTGATTTAAAACATAATGTTGTGAGACGTGAATGTTGTTGTTGCTAAGCCCTGGAATAGAATATGCTAGACAATGTCCATGAGGCTGTATCATGTGAGCAAAAGAGAGATAGAGGTATCCTGATCTTCTGAAGCTTGTTGAAGTGGATACATAGACAGTTTGCAATGTGGGGAGGATTCGCAGGAGCAGCAGAACAGGAACGTGGGGGAAAAGCCTTTGTACAGTTCTTGAAGTGCATACTTTTTATACGGCCTCTCCGAAGAAGTTACAAAGCAGACCTTTATTGTTCTCGGACCTCTAAAACGCAAGGCTAGATCCGAACGATTAGCCAGGGAGGCTCTCTCCAAACACTGTATAACCTGATCTTAAAAACGGATGGAACCTCCGATGCAGTTAGGACTTCAAACATGGGCTCATACTCTAAACAGCCCTCATTTGCTAGTACGTCGGCCTGATCGTTGCCGAACAAACTAAAATGTGACGAGATCAACTGGATAGCTATTGATTTAGAGTCTGCCATGCGAGAAAGGAGAAAGTCGGTTCTTGTTTTATCAGTGAAAATCGGCCAGTTCATTAGATGTTGAATGATACTCTTGCTGTCGGTCAAGATCCAGATAAGTTTAGATGGAGATGATTCAGCATATGAAGTGAGAGTAGAATTAATGTAATATAATCTTTGGTAATATTTTGATTGAACATCAAGTTCAAAAATTAAACGATGATGGATCTAATAAAAGTGAATCGTTTTTAAATTTTTCATGCTTTGCTTCCCAATATAATGGATCTTCAAACGCTAAAATACCGTAATCGACATTTATTTAAAATAGCGAAGGTGTTAAACACCAGTTGAAACAAGGATTTTTATCAATTATATTTCAAATAATCAACATTTACAATGCTGCTTGAACTTAGTAATTGTTATATTATAGTGTTCAATGGGTAAGCCATATTTAGTAACTCAAAAGCGAAAATTATGTTGTTGTAGGTTTAGAGAAAAAAAACGTCCTTGAAATAATAAAATTAATCCAGTACATATTTATGAAAAATAAATTTGTAGTTCGTAACAAATTCCTTTTTTAACTTCTTTGCTGTATAATTGTTGTTGTTGTTGTTGTTTCTAATGCCCCTGGTCGGTATATATTCCCGACCAGGTCCATATAGGCTGTCTTGCAGATTTATGAGTCTCCGGTTTTATAATGTCACCAAAAGTCCAATTTAGAAAAGTGTCACTTCAATTTTGACCAAGAACCCCCAGGAGGGTACCTGGAGGGACATCTTGGGGGATCCTACCCTCTTTGACCTCATAGAGGGACTCTCCGATCTATAGATTTAACGTGCCCATATCCGGCCTAGACAAGGAGGTATTTTATGGTGCGGATTGAGATTCGATACGAGCACCCTCAGCACCGAAATCAGGGTGCTACCACATTGATACCCCGAGCCCTGTTTTCTTATGCCCCCCTGGCCGAAATGTATTCCACACCAGTTCTATATAGGCTAGCAAGCTGACGGCTTTATCTCCGGTATTATAAACCGGAGCGACAGCCTTCAGAAGCCACAGCCCCTTAACGTGCCCATATCCGGCCTAGACATGGATGTACTTAATGGCACTCCTCGGGATTCGATCCGAGCATCCTGAGTACCGAAACCTGGTACGCTGCATACCCCCACAAGTGTTGAGTGAGTCCAATTGAGTCAGGTGCCCCCTTAATTTTGACCGAGTAACCCCAAGAGTGACATCTGGGGGGGGGGATCGTAACTTCCCCACCCACTGAGATCAAAGAAGGACCTTTTCGGTCTACGGAATTAACGTGGGAGGTCAGGCAAATTTTAAATGGTAAGAAACTCGACAAAGATATCCCTATCTTCACACGTCAGTAGTTAGGAAAATAATATATTCCGGGATATGATAATTTTTACTGTGAGTTAAAAACACACATTTTTCTTTAGAAACATGCTTGTCAATTTTTTCTAGATTGAAGATACATGTTTTTTTAAAAATTCAATATGAGTTCTTCAATTTTATGTCATTGCGCGCAGACTTGCGACCATATATTAATGAATTTACATTTTTTTTAAAGTTCTAAAATCAAATTATGTAATATATCCTTAAAATGACCAACTTTGAAATCAAAATTCTTAGTTCTTTTTACGAATTTTTTTTACTTATTTCTTTTTTTTTAAATTTCATAAATTTTACTGCAATTAAATTTTTTATGGCACGAATGGCATAAATAATAGTAAGCCATAACAAAAGTAAGCCTTAATAGTAAGCCATTTTAATGATACATGTTTATATTGTTGTTTTAAAAAAATTTATGGTATTCCATCCAGCTGTTCTGGTGATGCAATGTGCTCAATGACATAACAATGAAAAAACAGTGGTTAAAATGTTAACAATTAAAAAATTTCTCTTCGACCTAGAAAAAAATTAAGAGCCATATTTATAAGGGATAAAAAATGTTTAAATCACTGTAAAATATTCGTATTTCTGAATTATTTATTTTCGTAACTACTAATGATTTAAATTAGGGATACGTTTGTCCAGTCTCTTGGCCTTTAAAAGGTAACAGGCTCCTTAACGTGCCCATATACGGCCTAGACACGGATGTACTTAACCCTCGTGGGTTCCTCCCATTTCGGTTACACTCAAGACCCTTGGTGTCATAAACGACCCCAAAAGTATTCCTTCAATTAATTTATTATTATTATTGCATGTTACATATATTTTTTTCAAGTTTACACACTTTTTAATGATAAATAAGAAAAAGAAAAAGACGCAATCAAAGTAAAATTTAGTTTATGCATTAAAAAATATTAATTTTAGAGAAAAACTTACAAGAACTTTAGATTTATTGACAACTCTTACAGTCCTGAAACGGACGATTTTTGCAAATGAATTTCAAACACTTATGATATTCTTCGCTACATTTTTTATCCAGTCTCTTGAACAAAAGTTGCAACGCCTCTTTTTTTTGGCATTTGTCTTGCTTCCACTCATATTTGGATCTATTGTAGGATCTATTTGCGATTTCTTAACAATTGCTGCGGCTGCTTCAGTTCTTGGGAGAAATTTTCTCTCCTGTAGTGCAGGTTTTATTAATTCATAACCTAATTCTTCCAGAAAATACCTTCTTCTATTCTTTTTTTATGGTATGAAGGGTTAATTTCGTGCCACATCACAAAATCATTGTACGCAGATACATCAATTACGTTATAAAAAAGTACAACTGGCCAACAAGCAGCTCCTCTTTTACAAGTGTAAGTAGCAACTATTTGATCCAAAAGTATCAACTGCTCCTTTTCTCGAATTGTAATCCAGTATCATTTTTGGTTTTTTATCAGATCTATTACTAATATTACCTTTGTTGTGCATGGTAATAATTAGAGTGACACATTTGTTTTTCTTTGGTGTATATGCTACTAATGTAGTGTCAGTTTTAAATTCGAAAAATTGAGGTAAATACCTCCTATCCTTTCGAATGAGTAAATTTGATGGTAAGTTCCGGCTTATTTTTTCTTATTGTGCCTAGCATAGTTATATTTCTTTTTAGTAGTGATTGGCCAAGTTCATAAGAGGAAAACCAGTTATCGAAAGTAATATTATGTCCCTCGAGACCATAGGTCAAATCCAAAACAACGCGTAAAGCTTGTTTTTTCTCTGGTGAGCCATCCTTTGGCTTTCCAGTGTATACAAGCATATTCCATGCATATGCACTTTTAAAGTCACAAACAATCCATATATCTGCAAAATTTCAGCCCTTTAGAACCAGCGGTTTGGTCTGTGCGTTATCTGTCAGAGAGTCAGTCAATGAGTCACTCAATCAGTCAAATATGGTACTGTTTTATATATATATAGATTAATTTATAATATTTAGCTTTAAAATTATTATGCTCTTTGATTTTTTTTGCTGTAATAGTAATTTTTTTTTAAAAATGTCTATTAATTTTTCCCGTGTGTCAAATAATTAAATATAGCAGTTGTATCATCTAAAATTTTGTATTTTTTAAAAATAACCATTTTCTAACCTTTTTATTGATATAATTCACAAAATTAAGCAGGAAAAAAAATTCCATTTTAGGTGCATTTTTTTGAAATTAAATGTCACAGTTAAGGGGTTAAGCATTATATTGTAGGTACTAGTTTATCATTATACATTCGGTACATTTGACATATTTTATTGAAAATTTGCCTGATTTTTAAGCATTATGTAACAGGGTGAGTGTAGATTTTGTACTGTTATGGTATTTTTGCAGATTGATTTTCTTCATCGAACACGGATTGAATTTTGATTATACAAAGATGAATAAATAGGACTTAGTCATTTCAAAACAGTACTTGATATTCTTCAAGGCAGAATGAATCTTCATTTTCTAAAGTACTACAAAGCACAGATGCATTAAAAACCTAGACAGTTGTTAAAACTAACAACACTAAAAAACAAACTAAGAATATAACTATGGAAATGTACTTTCGACAACTTAAAATAGGAAATCCTGTAGCGTTTGGCAAACACCGATTTAAAAAAAAATGTTTAAGCCTATATTTTAAGCATGTCAATTCAAATGACATTCTAAAAGACAAATCTAGAAAAATAATTTATCTTGTGAAATTCAATAATATGTCAGATTTCGTGGAGTTGCGCTATTGAACATTTCCCTGACAAACAGTTTTAGTGTCCATTTTGACATCTTTTTCCTATAATTCCTTTAAATTCTGGGCATAAGTGGCGTAGTTTAGGTCTCTACAGCACTACTTCAATTGATAGAAACAGTGTTCTAAAAATACAAACTAAACGTAATATGGGATACAAAAACCAGAATTGAAGTTTTTTTTCGGAGAAGAAATGTGGTATATCTATAAATGAAATATTAACTTTTCAATCACACAGACTAAAACATAAAAATGTATTATGGCTAAAAGAATTACCTCTTGAAAGCTCTTTAAACGTAAGGTTTAAGTATATTTAAAAACATGTCAATTAATTGAATTCCATTTTTATTTTTTATCTTTCTTAGTTATACATAATATTTTAAAAGATACAAATGTAATTTATTCATTTTTGAAGAAACGAAAAGGTAAAGGAGCACATATGAAAACCTAAACAATCTTTAAAATCTCTTCGTTCCGATTAAGGAAAATTTCCTATATTTAAATGAAAAAATCTTTATATAATAATATTTTGGGAGAAATATATTTTCATTTTTGAATTTCTAAATAATTAAATTCGCCGAGTGAAGTAGTTATTTTATACTTCTTTATTAACCTCAAAAGCAATAACGAAACATCATTTTAAAATTTATAAATATCACAGATTATTTGAACACATTTGTTTTCAATAATTTAAAAAAAAGTAATTTTAAAGTAGCTTAAAATAAGGTGAACATATCAACTCTTACCGAAGTAATATTTATGAGGTTATACTTTCTTTACTTTTTACTAGCTGAACAACCGTACTTCGCTACGGAGTTCATTGAAATTAAATACAAAGGTAAATGTATGCAATTCATGCCAAATATATATATATATATATATATATATATATATATATATATATATATATATATATATATATATATATATATATATATATATATATATATATATATATATATATACAGTTGAACCTCCCTTAACGGACACTCCCGAATAGCGACCACCTCTAATTAACGGACATTTTTACGAGTCCCAGTCCGTTTATATAGGACATTCCATGTTATTCCCTCTGAATATCGGACACTCCGAATAGCGGACAGGTTTTTGGAAAACTTTCAATTATTTTGGAAAACATTTCAAATTTAGAAACTTTTAACTCCTCAAATTGATGGATAGAAAAATTCCGGACACTGTGTTGAAGAAAAATCTGTAAATTCAAATGAAGTAACAGATTGGAATGGAAAGCTTAAATATTTGTACAAAGGATATGGTGACAGAGACATTTCCGATGCCGATAAGTCTGGCCTCCTTTGCCGTGTTGTTCCAGACAAGACCTTATGTTTTAAGGGTGGAAAATGTATTCGCGGGAAATTCCAAAAGAGCGGCTCATTCTTTTGCTGCGTTGCAACATGCTGCAACAAGTGTTATTGGAAAAGCTAAGCAGCCTAGATGTTTCAAGAACATTGATGTGCGAAAATTTAGTTTTTCATGGAAGTGAAATAAGAAAGCTTGGATAACCACTGAGATAATGGGAGATTGGTTGGTTGAGTTAGACAACAAAATGAAAAAACAAAAGAGAAAAATCATTCTGTTCATGGACACTGCTACAGCCATTTTCAGGGAATTATCCACAGCGATAAAGTACGATACCGAAATCTGCTTCTGACACAGACTGCAAATCCAGCGAAGAGTTGGCAAAATCGGTATATGTTTTGGATGCAATTTCCTGGACTACGTTAGCCCTTAAAAAGGTGGAACCTGGGTGCGTTTCAAAATGTTTTAAGAACACGGGATTTTTGAGTACAAGCGAAGAGGCAACTGACAGCACTACCGAAGAAAGCAAAAATGAACTTGCGGATTTAGTAGCCAATTTGGATTCAAATGTCAGCGTTGAAAAGGAAGTCAAGATAGACGACGATTTAACCATTGAGGAAGAAAACCTGCGTTTTTCAAATTTCATTCATCGGGCCACCACTGAAGCAATGGCCCTTTCTGAGGATGATTATGAGGAATCGCGAATGGAAGACTGCAAAATCAAACATTATTCGGAAGCACTGAAATACAACGAACAATTCAAACATTTCTGTCTGAACAACAAAAATTCGGAGGAACTAGCAAAGCTAAATCCTATGAAGATTCATCTTTAAAAAAGGTTTGTTGTGTAAAAAGGATAAATCGAACTTTGTTTAGAGATTTTTTCAGCAGTAATTAAACTAATTTAGCTACTATACATTGTATATTGGGATTTGTAAGGTATACACAAGATTCGATTCACAAGAATCGAACTTTTGAGTGAATTAAAGAAGCTGCTTTAGATATGCTAATTTCGGCATACGCGCTTAGTATAAATACCACGCAGCGTCATTAAGAAAAAAGGGGGAGGTTGTTAAGGTTGAAAAGGTGTTATCCTGCGCTAGTGCTTAGCGGGCCAGAAGTTTACATGGCAGTACTGCTGGTTTGACTTACTGTTCGTGAGTATAAAAATATATTGTTCTTGAAAGCTGTGTTTATACATTCCGTACAAGTAGTACGCATGCTTATTGCTGTAAAAGCCAATTATATGTGCAACGAATTCAATAATTATTGTTTCATGTATAAACTGTGTTTGTTTCAAATTCAAATAGAGTGCCACTTCAAATTATATACACCCAAGTCTGGGTAGAAGTGCCCCCTTAGTAGAAACTCTATAGATTATTTAATGCAAGATAAAAGTATTAGCACACAATTAAAAGGAAAAGTAGCAAATAGTTATTCTTTTCTTGCCTAATTAATTTTTCCTTTTTAATTAAAATTGCAGCCGTAATTTTCAATCAAATGTCAAACAAAAGACAAGAGCAAAAACTTTTTTTATAAAAATGTTGTCCTCCCCAATAGCGGACACCTCCTAATAGCCTCCTTGAGCGTGGTTCTCTTCAATAAAGAATTAAAGTGATTGACTTGAATTATGGACTGTTTATTGAACAAAGTGCCGTCCACTCGCCAACCATGTTAATGGACAAAATGGCTGCAGATATATTAAATATGTATATATATATATATATATATATATATATATATATATATATATATATACACTGCTGGCCACCCAAATTGCAACACCAAGAAAGACAAGAGATATCACAACAAAATTTATTTTGTAGATAACATGTTGACCAAGTATCAAATGATTAAATTTATAGACTTCTGTAAAGTGTAATTCCTGTCAAAATCAGTAGCCAGAGTAGTCACCATTGTTGGTGATCACCGCTGCCACACGCCTCGGCATTGATTCAAAGAGACTTTGGATGAGTTCTTGGGGTACAGCAGACCATGCAGCTTCCACACGTTGCCAAAGTTGATCTGCTGTGGCAGCTGGGGATGGAATCTGGGTCAATCGTAGAGCAACCATGGACCACATGTTTTCTATCCGGAGAGCGAGGCGGCCAGGGAAGCAATTCAATCTGGCGATTGACGAAGAACCGTTGGACAATGCGTGCCACGTGTGGTCGCGCATTATCCTGTTGAAATATGGCTGTGGGCAAACCCTGAAGGTAAGGAAGGACAACTGGCTCCAACACATTGGAGATGTAGCACTGGCTGTTTAAAGTACCGGCAATGCGTACTAGAGGTGTGCGAGAGTGATATCCAATACCACCCCATACCATAATATCCGGTGCAGGACCAGTGTGGCGGTGTATAACGCAGCTGTTCAGCATCCTCTCTTCACGGTGTCTCCAGACTCGAATGCGACCATCGTGGTGTTGCAGACAGAAGCGTGACTCGTCAGTAAAGACAATTTCATTCCATTCTGCCGTCCACATCCTTCTGTCATCGCACCATTGGCGGTGGAGACGTCTGTGGTTCAGCGTCAAGGGTAGACAAAGCAGTGGACGTCTTGCGGACAGACCACTCTGCTGTAAACGGCGTCGAATGGTACGCGCAGACATTGGATGATGCGTTACAGACTGCATGTGCTGTGCTATGGTACGTGATGTGACTGAGCGATCCGCCACTGCCATGCGCACAATTTGCCTGTCATCACGTGAAGTGGTGCTCTGAGGTGGATGCGATCGAACACGCCAGTCCGTCGTAACCTCCTGCATCCAACGATCACATATCCGCATTACAGTTGTTTGGTTTCGTCCAACACGACTACCGATTTCCCTGAAAGATAATCCACAATCTCGGTAGGCCACTATCCTTCCTCTGTCGAACTCGGATACTTGATCAAAAGATGATCGCTGTTTTCGACGAGGCATAATTGATCGTTTTTTTGAAAAAACCACAAGAAAAACACAATTGCCGAACTTGAAATCGTCCAAATCTCCAAGCCTTAAATAGCGCTTTGAAGTGGCGCCACAGGCGCGCGTGATGTGCGTCTGCTCTGAAATTCTAATCATTTGCATATCTCACCCCCGCTAATGCATGTTGTAAATTTCATGTTATTTGCATGTTTACTTCAGGGTGTTGCATTTACAGTGGCCAGCAGTATATATATATATATATATATATATATATATATATATATATATATATATATATATATATATATATATATATATATATATACACAATGAAGTGCCACTGAATTAGAGATAGCAAAGCCTATGCAAATTGTGTATCGCTGCGCATCATGTGTGCGCAAGTGAGGGTGCTGTGGTAACTGCATATATAGCGCGTACTGTGGTTGTTCTGAATTAGTTGTTGGAATTGCCAGTATGGGTAAACTTCCTGATTTAGACGCCTTCGATCGCGGACAAATCATAGGTGCGCGAAGCATGGGCCATTTAATTTCCGAAATCGTCAGACAGCTAGGATTTTCAAGGTCGACAGTGTCAAGAGTATACCAAGAATACATGGATGGTGGAAAAAAAACTAGCGATCGGCGGAAAACTAGTGGCAGCCGTTATCAAGGCCAGAGGAGGCCCAACTCGTTACTTGGTAGGTATCCCTAATTCAGTGGCACATCAGTGTATATATATATATATATATATATGGGAATGCTTGAAACGCAGCGCTGAGGAAACGAGGCGACGACAGTGCCATCCCGCGGAGATAGGTGTTACTCATGAGTTGACCCCTGGAAGCCGACGCTGACAGTCGAACGTGAGAAAGGGCAGACGGTCCTGTAACTGAAGTTTGGTCAAGACGGCCCATATAACTGTATTTGTATTTTCCAGTGACTGTTGCAAAGACGTTATCTTAATACTCAACTCAACTCCTTATGTTTATATAAATTTACAACTTTTATATCTAATCAAGTTTAAGTATAGATAATCTAAAATTATATATTGTATTGTGAATTTATTTAGAATTAGAATTCGCTTCCCCCTCCCCTCCCACACACACACACACACACACACACACACACATATATATATATATATATATATATATATATATATATATATATATATATATCCAACAAAGACTTATCGCAGCTTTTCGGACCAGAGCCTGAGGCACCGGTAAAACGACATATACGGCAAAAATTCTTCCGTGTCGCTGTCGAATTGTCTACGAACCTCCGAAGGGGGAACGCTTGGCGTTTACTCATTTCAGGGCCACTGACGGGTCGAATCGAGCCGTCACCGATTTATCTGCACGTACCGGAAACGGACTACCGATTCGTAGCCATAAGTAGCAGAAATGTGTATCAGAAATATGGATTTGAAAGGGAAGGCGATTTTGAAACAAAAGATACCTTTCAGAAAAATTGCTCTTATTTCTGTGCAACCTCTTCTACGAGGAAAATTCACATAACGTTATTGGTATGTAAAGATTATATTATGTGAAAAGTATAAGGCTGCGTAAATAACATCCGTTGTTTGAGCTCAATTTATTTTCTTATTTACGATATTTATATTTGTATTCCACTTTATTTTATATATTGATGTTTGAGGAAATTTATGAGACGTGTTTCGTTCTGATTTGCGATTCTTTAAGCTAAAATTGCTCTTCATAGCACCAAAACTTTCTATAGTGACAAACGCACATAGTTCGTCATTATAAGAGCAACGGAGAAGGTCTGTGTTTTTAACTCCCTAGAAGCTTATAAAAAGTGATGAAAATTAGTTTTATTGTTTATATTTAATCTATTACTGGAGATATTAAATATCTACTTATAAATGGATCCTTGTTGCACCACTCTTTATTGAAGAGAGTGGAAATAGTGATAAAATTCTTATTTTTGAAAAATTTCTTTTATAGTATATTAAAATAATATATATATTTTTGTAGATAACATATTTAAAATATGACAGTTTTACAGGAAACTTACATATTCTAGGTATTTCTAATTGTTAGATGCCATTATAGAACAACTGATTTTGTAGAATTTCGCGATTTTCATCGTATTAATTTTACAGTAACATATTCTTATACTACACATTTGAAAGAAAGGAAAAAGATTTTTAACTAACGGACCTTAGTTCTAATAAACGAATCACAAATATTTAGAAAAATATTAATGTAATGTAATTTTATAGACATAGACATAGACAGTAGAGTTCATGAGACACCAAATAAGGTCACAAAGACCCTTTATCCACAGTATGTACATTGAAGAATGTATGACATTGTTTTTTTGTAATTGAGCTAGGATACGAGAAATTAGATTTACAAAAAAATGGCGGGAGACCAAAAAATTAGTTTAAATAAATGTTAGAAATAAAAAAGAAGACAATTAAGGTTAAAATAATAAGTAAGTCATATTTAATAAATTAAATTGGGAGGTTTGAACATCCACGAGTACAGATAACAGAAAGGCACCGTCCGGATAGAACCCAGGACGAAAACATGGGAGGCAAAACCTACCGCCATACACCAGCATTCACCAACAAAGTGTTAAGTGTGGAACTTAAATAAGACGAAACTGCCTGGCATGGAGTAGAAAAACAAATAAAAAATGTTAAAGCACTAAGGTGCACATCAGAAATCAATGAATTAACCTATGGACTGGGTAAGATTTGAAATATTAAGGTCGGAACATAAATTTTTTATTTCGGGTAAAACAACGTGGATTTTGATAAGTTTATTTAGTGTCTCATCTAGGTTTCCCATATTAAACATTGTTGGGTTGTAAATTTTGATTAGGTTTGCTAGATGAGAAATTTAAATTATTTTTCAGAGTTTAGTTGTATGAAAGATTATTGGAAGTTGGATTGGTACCAAACTGGTTACCAGTGGCTACAGTGACGTTAAATTTGGGAGTAGAATTGCCGGAAATGGCGATTCTAAAGCCTAAAATAATTAATTCGCCTTCGCCTTCGCCTTCCACAGTAAAATTGTCGGTAGGTATTCCTTAAAAAAGAATTTAAGTGGTCGTTCGGTTTTGGGATTTTTTCCAAAAAAAATTCAATGCATAAATGAATTAAGTATGTTTGAAAGGTCTGATATTAATCCAGTTGCAGTAATGTTTTCAGATAAGATTTTGACAGAGTTTCATGAAATTGATTTGGGGAATTGAATTTTGACAAGGTGTAAATTTTGTTGAGGGTATCTCTGTATCCTTCCGCCATTTAAAAAACTTGGCTCAGTCTTGGGTTCGCGCCTAACAGAAATTTAGATCATTAGCAGCGGGAATTTCTTCACCTTTGCAATCCTCCATTACGACAGTTTCCTCCTCAAAAGGATCGAAAATTGGTTTGAGAGACGCATTAGATCATTAATGCTAATTAAGTTAGAGTCGCGAGCAACTCGTTTTCGGCTCATCTGCCTGATTCAGAGATTTTACTTTTTCAGATTTAGGAATATAATCAAAAGTGGGTGTAGAAGAAAATTTAGACGCACACTTACTGTGCATAAGATGAAAAAGTTCTTTAATATTGGGGTTAAACGATATTTTGAAAAACAATTCACGTTTTTCAAAAGTCCATAGTAATCACACATGGTTTCCATTACTTATTTCACTGACATATTGAATTTTTTTATTTATTTATTAAATTTTGGCATTATCTTTTGAGAATGTATTGTCGTTTTTATCAATGCAACTTTTGCAGAAGTGCCATGGGCGGACAAGGATGACTAGGTAACGGATTTTACAATCATTTCTACTGCTTGTGTGTGACATGGAAAATTACTGAAGTCAATACGTTGTCTCTGATGATCAGATTATTTTGCTTTCTTTATAAACTGCTTTAGTTTGTAATCAGAAATATTCCACGTTCTGTTACTTTAACATCCTTTCGTTCAATCATATCAATATGATCCTTGGTATCAAAGTTTATACGTTGAATATAAAAGTTCCCAATGCCCCCTTCATTTTCAGTCCTTGCTTTTAGAATCCGGCATAATACAAGCTCTCTTACGTGGCTGCGATCATCTGATATCATACATAGGAGGAAATTTTCAGTAGCAGGAAAGTATGCATTTCTTTGAATGACTGGGTCAATTACATTTTTAAGAGTCTGATGGAGGTAACGTTAATAGCTTACAAGTTTCCACAAGTGCTTCGATCCATGGATAAAAGATGGTTTCAGCTTTATGTTAAACGGAACAGGTGCATAAACTTACAAAATGTACTCAGTCAGTATTCGGAGATTTTTTGTAGTACATTCTGTTCCCACATACAATGGATGTATTCGGTTTGCTAATGTAAGCTATCATGAATGACAAAGTTTTCCTGGTTTTCTCATGGGCAAATCAGAAGAGAAGCTTCCAACAGAGATTGAATTACACATTTCTAACAAATATTTTGGGTCCACACTTAAATCATCCTTAATTTCTAGTAATGGAATGTCATTTTCAACAGGTGAAAATTCAATCACTGGAAGTTCAGAGCGGTTTTCTAGTTGTAAACCTCTTTCTCCTCCAAATTCATTTGGATCTTTAATTAGGACATAGGCGCAGTTCATTTCCATGAAATAGACAAAACAACCACTGCAGTGGCCTTCTTAATTTCTTTTCCAATAAAGGAACCACACCATTATTCTATCCAGTGTTCACGGCAATTCCATCACATATCCAATTGCAGTAATGTTTAAATGTTGGTTGTTGCCGTTGAAAAATACTATTATGCTATGTTATATACATTTTCCAGTGCCAGAAATCTGCTTCTGGAAATCACGTCCTTTGTATGATACCAGATGTAAGAGATAGTTTGGATTACCCCGAATTCTAAAAGCAAGGGCTGAAATTTTGGTGGAGATCTTTAAAATATATTTTTGTGAGCAGCTGTTATTTTAAAGTGTAAGGATAAAGGCAGTAAAAGAATATTCCAAAATATATTATTTAGGTTCAGTTAATTATTAAACAATTGTTGACTATAATTAGGTTATTTTTGCAAGTGTTTAGGTTTATCTATGTTTAGTTATTATTTGGTTTATCTATGTAAAGTTGAAAAAGGATGCAAGAATACAAAGATTGACTGGCTGTCAATGATGAGTGCAATAAAATACTTTCAACTTTTCAAACCGAACCTCTAACCATAATTTAAAAAAAAAAAACTTTAAATAAAACTTTTAAAATTTAAAATATTTTTATGGATCTAAAGAATGGAACAGAATACCTGTATGGTCAACTAATTCATGGATAAGAGATGCAGGCCTAAAAGAAAAAGACCGGGTTTCTGTATACTTTTGTAATAATCATGTTGCAACAGTATAAAAAAATCAGGCATTTTGCTTTTATGACTGTATTTTTATCCATGAACTTGTTGACTATAGGTTTTTTATTCCATTGTTAAGATCCGTAAAAATACTCTCATAAGGATTTTTTTTTAAATTTTAAATTTGGGTTTGAAGCCTGGTTCAAAAAGTAAAAGTATCGCTTTACGCTTTAAAATATAATCTATGCCATTACACTCAACATTGACAGCTAGTCAATATCACCCACTTCATTTTTCAACTTAACCTAGACTAATCAAACTATATATCATAACAATTGTTTGGTAATTAAATGAATCCAAATACTATATTTTGAATAATTTCTTACTGTGCTTATCCTTAATAACAATTTATCATAACAGCTGCTCACAAATAAAAAAAATTATACACAGATCTCCACCATCATTTGACAATTAAATGAAAAAAAAGATATACTGCATTAACTACTATGCAGAAGTTAGTATCCCAAATTACTTTCTACCACATTTTTTGTAAAAGCAATTACTGTGAAAGCTACATCATGTAATAAATGTTTACTTTATTCAATATTATACTAATAGAATAGTTGTTAAATAGTTCTCACCCTTTTCGTTAAATTTCTCTAGGTACAGTAAAAAATTCAATCCTGTCCATTAAATGATTAGTTATTACAGATATAAATAAAATATATTAGAATGCCTTGATAGAGCACAATAATTGAAAGCTGACTGAAAGACTTGTTTAGAATGACAACACAATTTTCTCTTCACTATCGAGAATCATTCTCTTATTGTAAGTAAAGAAACCCAAGAATGAAGATTGAATACTAAATAAAACAATAGCACATAAAATCATAAAATTATAATGACCCAGCATCTGTATGAATGCTCTCTATGGCATGTTGTAATCACATGTAGAAATTTAAGATTTTGTATGCTAATGTTTTATTTAGCATTCAATCTTTATTCTTGTGTTTCTTTACTTTCGACAGCATTTTTCTCGATAGTGAAGAGGAAATTTTGGTGTCATTCTAGACAAGTCTCTCATTCAGTTTTCAATGTTGCGCTGAAATTATGCTCAACATTGGAGCTTATTAATGTAATCTATCAAGGTAATCTACCCTATTTTATTTATATCTATAATAACAAATTGATTGACAGGGTTGGATTTTCCACTGTACGGACAGAAATTTTGTGAAAAGGGGAATACTCTTTAACAAATATTTTAAAACTATTTTGTATTTGTATATTTATTTAATCAAGTAAATATTTATTACATGAGTAGTTTTCACAGTATGTAATTGGTTTTACAAACAAATGTGGTAGGAATTTATTTCATAGAAGTAGTTATCAATAAAATGACAACAGATTTCAAACTCTACTCATGTGTTGGGTGCTGTTTCTTTAAACCCCTGTCTCAGAATTTACATTTCCTAATTGAATTTGATTAATTATACTTTATTCATTCTTAGACAACAAGTTATAGAGAATAGATCACTTCTACCCTAACCTGGGTGTATATAATTTGAAGTGGCACTCTAAATGAATTTGATATAAACACACTTTACACAGGAAACAATGTTTATTTTAAATGTTTGCACATATAGATTTTGCTCTTCAACAATGAGCATACGTACTACTAGTTCGCAATATATATTAGCATTCAATAAAAATACTCTTTGCAATACTCACAAACTAGAGAGTCAAACCAGCAGTTCTGCCACGTAAACTTTGGGCCCCCTAAGCACAAGCGCCGTTTAACACCTGGAGCTGCTTACCTCGTAGATCCCTTAACTCGCTTATCTATCAACTTCAACAACAATTTTTTATTAATCAATCTGCATGGTATTTATACCAAGCGCGTATGCCGAAATCAGCATATCACAAGCAGCTTCTTTAATTCATTCACTCAAAAGTTTGATTCTGGTGAATCGAATCTTAAGTTTACCTTACACTGGCCTCCCTCGAAAAAAATATTAGGTAGCTGAGGTCTGAACGGCTTCAGTTAACTAACAGAAAACGCGTGCTGGTCTGACTTTTTACATAATGGGTGGCAAAGCCAAAAAACCTTCCACACGTTGTGTGAGGGAAAAACACCACTCCCATTTTACAAAACTAACCCCAAAGGGTGCAGGTGACACCAACACATAGTGGATTTGCAGAGTTGCCGATACTGGGCTGGCCAACTGAGCCTTAGAAATCTATTTTAGTTAAAAGTGTGAACACAATTGCACAGCATGACAATTCTTGACTGTTTGTAGCTGCTCTCCCCCAATTCATAATGCACATGTGTTATGTTTTGTGAAGTTAGTACATTAGTTAGTTGTTATCTGTAGTTAGTATGTATTTTTTTCCTATTCCCTATGGTCGATCTGGACTGTACGAAGAAAGTTCAAATAAACTGGCAAGTTTCAGTTATCAAAGATTTATTGACGTTAGCCAACGATATGGCTCATTTATTTAGGGATGCTTCCGAATGAAGCTTCCTACTCGAGCGAAAGACAAAGTTCAACTGGGTAAACACTTGTTGCAGCCAACTCATAGGCGCCAAATAACGACGGTTACAGTTCAACTTTTAACCAGGCGTAAACATACCGCCCGACTTTGAAATCCTAGTGATTTCAAGAAAATAACAATTTTACAGCCATATTTGTACAATATTCAAATTATACATAGATTAATACAATTCAAAATTTACAAACAAAATTAATATGTAGATCACAATACAGTAAAACACCATACACTTATATAATTATAAATACACTTCCATACAAATACTTCAGTAGACTATACAAATTAAAGATATAGATAAAATTAACTCTTTTAACTCTCCATATTATTTAAAGGTAAAATGCAAATATTAGATATACTACGTTTAAAAATACCACGAGGTGTTTTTACTAAGACTACTCGTATTCTTCCATCTTTGCCTGGGATGGTGTCGTGAATTCTACCAATAGACCAAGTGCAAATTGGTAATTTGTCATCTTTTAGTAGTACTAGTGTTCCAGTGGTAATGTTATTTTTGTCAAAAAGCCGTTTGCCTCTTTGCTGTAAATGATTTAAATAATCTCGTGTCCATTTTTTCCAAATAATTTGATTAAATTTAGTTATTTTCTGCCATCGAGAAAGTTTATTTTTTGGCATATCGGATAATACAGGTTCTGGAATAGCATTGATTGGGCGACCTATTAAGAAGTGGCCAGGGGTTAGGGTTTCAAAATCATTAGGGTCCGAAGAGAGTGGAATAAGTGGCCTGCTATTCAAAATTCCTTCAATTTGATTAGTTACCGTTAAAAATTCTTCCAGAGTCAATTTTGAATTTCCTACTGTTCTCTTTAAATGATGTTTAAAAGATTTGACTCCAGCCTCCCACAATCCCCCGAAATTCGGAGATCTGGGAGGAAGAAATTTCCAAGATATTGACTGCGATACTAAGTATGATGCTAAATCATCAGATGGCTTTTGTACCAGTTTGTACAGTTTTTTCAGTTCAGAATTAGCTCCGACAAAATTCGTAGCGTTGTCTGAAAATATTGTCGCGGGAACACCACGTCGGGCAAAAAATCTCTTCAAAGTTGAAATTAAAGCATCCGAGGTCAAATCAGTTAAAATATCTAAATGAATAGCTCTAGTTGAAAAACACACAAAAATAGCAACATAAATTTTGCTTACAACACCTTTACGTTGGTTTTTATATTTTATAAAAAATGGGCCACATAGATCAATACCCGTGTTAAAAAAGGTAGGGCTAATCGTCACTCTTTCCCTTGGTAATGATGACATTAATTGTTCTTCTATTTTAGGTTTATTTTTAAAACAAGTAATGCAATTATGGACAATTTTTCTAGCGTTATTTCTGCCATTTAAAGGCCAAAATTCTTGTCTAACAAAATTAAGTAATGTTTGAGCACCAACGTGCAAATTCTTTAGGTGGAAATATTGCATTATTAAAATAGTTAGCTTATGATCTCTTGGTAACAAAATAGGGTGCTTTTGGTCAAATGACAAATTTGAATAATTAAGTCGACCTCCAACACGAATTAATCCATCATTGTCTAGAAAAATATTTAAATTACTTACATGATTGTCCTTCAACCTTTCCTTTTTCTTTAAAGAACTTAATTCTTTGAAAAATACTTTTACCTGTACTGATTTGATTAAATATCGTTTAGCCTCATTAAATTCCTCCTTAGTGATAGTTCCACGTTTTTTCTCTTTATTTCTGCAATTGTATTGAAACCTGAAAATAAAGCTAAGAATTCTAATTAATTTAACATAGCTATTACTTAAATCAAGAATTTGGTTAATAAAGTCATTATTAGATGTGAGAATCAAGTTAGCGTTCGAAGATTGTTTTAGTTCACTTAAATATAGTTCTTTATCAGGAGAGTCCATTCCACTTTCATTCGGAGAATTTAGAATTTCTTCAAAGGCAAGCTGTGGTCCATTCCACCACAATTCCAAGGTTTTAAGTTCTTTAGGATCAACTCCACGGGAAAGAACATCTGCAGGGTTGTCACTGGAAGAGATATGTTTCCACTGATGATTTGAAGTTAAAGATTGTATTTTGGAAACTCGGTTGCCAACAAAAGTTTTTAGCTGATGAGGAAGTGATCTGATCCATGCCAAGGCGATGGTAGAGTCCGAGAATAAAACTACCTTGTCAATAGTCATTTTCAAAGAAACAAGAACTTTGTTGACCAGTTGCGCAAGTAACCAGCACGAACATAATTCTAAACGAGGTATCGATAAAGTCTTCAACGGGGCGACTCTAGATTTGCTAGCGAGTACTTTAGAGGTATGAGATCTAGTTCGAGTGTAACAAGTTAGGTAAACAACAGCTCCATAGGCAGAGATTGAGGCATCACAAAATCCAAAAAGTGCGATAACTTCAACCTCCTCTTTTAAGACATACCTGTTGATTGTGATATGCTCAATTTCTTTTAAAGAGCTAACAAAATAATGCCATTCATTGACGAATTGTTCTGGTAATTTATCATCCCAGTTCAGTTTTTCTAACCAAAGTTTCTGCATAAAAATTTTAGCTCTGCAAATAACAGGTCCGATTAATCCAAATGGGTCATATAACTTAGCAATCGTTGATAATACATCTCGTTTAGTATAGACATTTTGTGGCTTTACAGATACTTTATAGATAAACTGGTCTTCCTTAGATTTCCAGACCATTCCCAAGGTTTTGATCGTAGCTTCTGAATCTGGAGCAAATGAATGCTCGTCTCGAATTTGTTTTTGATTTTCAAGAAGTTTTTCACAATTCGAATTCCATTTGTGAAGGCTCATACCGCATGTTTGAAACATTTCAATTAGTTCAACCTTCAAAAGTTTGGCTGAAGTAACGTCTGGGCAACCAGTAACGATATCGTCCATATAAACATCTGATAACGCAACTTCTGAAGCTAATGGGAATTTTGCAGATTCATCTCGGGCAAGTTATTTAATAACCCTTGTTGCCAGGAACGGAGCACTTTTTGTGCCATAAGTCACCGTGTTTAAGTTAAAGACAACGGTTTTTTGATTTTCTTTATCTTTCCAAAGTATTCTCAATAGATCCCTCTGACTTTGATCTATTATTATCTGTCTGAACATTTGCTTTATGTCAGCAGTTATCACTATTTTATGTTTACGAAATCGTAGCATGATATCGAATATATCCTCTTTAACTTCGCCTGTAAGTAGTAGATCATTTAAACTTCTACCCGAAGTGGTAGGGGCCGACGCGTTAAACACTACTCTAAGTTTCGTTGTACTTTTTTCCGGTTTGTAAATTCCATGATGTGGTAAATAATACACTACAGCAGACGAATTTTCGTTCGAAACCCTTTCCATATGCCCAAGAGACTCGTAATCTTTAAGAAAGTCATCATAGAGCCTATGCATATCCGGATTCTTGTGTTGTCTACAAATTGTTTGTTGCAGTCTTTTTTCAGCTAAATTTCGAGAATTTCCTAACATATTCAATTCTTCTTGAATTGGCATCTTAACGACAAATCTACCAGTTTCATTTCGCTTATGAGTTTTCTGAAAAGGAATTTCACAGAATTCTTCTTCCTTACTTAATGGTCGATCACAAGACACTTCTTCTACCTCCCAAAACTTTCGAATACTATCCTCTAGGTTTTCAGAATTAGAAATCAACCCACAATATTCTTTAGAAGATTTTGTCATAACCGAACCACTGGCAAGGAGACCAAAAACCGAATCTTGAAATATTAAATTATCTGACACAATTTGTTTACCATCTTTAATTACATTAAAAAAGAATTCTGCCCCAATTATCAAGTCTATCGGTCCAGGCTGATCGAACTGCGGATCTGCAAGTGTCAAGCGCGGTGGGATGTTTACTTCTTTAATGTCAAGAACCGAGTGCGGGATGACATCGGTAATCTTCGATACAACACATAGATCCATAAACTGCTTAAAAGAATTATTTTTATTACTGATTAATGCTCTCGTTTTCCATTTGACGCAAGTTGAAATTCCACCTAAACCGCAAACAGGAATGTTTACTTTTTTCTTTACCAGACCCAATTCCGAGGCAAAACTTGTTGATATGAAGTTTGACATAGCAGCACTGTCGAGAATCGTTCTTCCCCGAATATAGTTATGTCTAGCAGGAGACCAAACCCATACATTAGCTGTCGTCAGCAGCACTGTTTTGTTCAAAGTTTCATTGATGGTTGAGAAAGAACTCAACACTTCTTGGTTATTTGAAATGTTTACATCATCGGAGACCCGAGGGGTTGCAATTGGAGCTGGCGAAAAAGACGTCTGGGCCGGTGGTTGCCAGCTTGGCGAAGAATCTTTCACCGGCGAATTTGTTTCATTGAACTGATTATTTTCATTCCGACACAACAGATAATTATGCTTGCCTTGACATAAGCGGCAAGAGTATTTAGAGGAGCAAGATGTTAATTTGTGGGATACACTTAAACAGTTTAAACAAAGTTTATTCCTTTTAACCACATTAAATCGCTGCACAGGAGTCATTTTCAGAAACGAAGGACATCTATAAATCATATGTGATTGTTTACACAACGAACACAAGTCGCTATTAGACTTTAATAAAAAGGTTTTATTTTTTGGTATGTTCGAAGCTTTAACTTTAAAAGAGAAACTTTGCGCTCCTTGCATGTTTTCTAAAATTTGTGATCTTTTCTGCAGGAATTCAATAAAAGTATCTCAATTAGGCAAATCAGTTGTAGTTAAACTCATTTCATAAAGTTTGCGAGATTCCTTATCTAATTTTTGTAACAGGATATTAATTAAAATCTGATAAGTCAGTTCGTTTGTTTCTAAGTCCATTAATTTCAAACCTCTTAAACTTCTGTTTAAAATATCTATGAGGTTTCTAATATCTTTAGCCGATTCACTAGCCAACTTTTCTATGTTTAATATATTTAAAATATAAGTGCGAACAATTAATCGTTTATTTTCGAATCTATCAATCAAAACTGTCATTAATGATTTAAATGTGTCTTCTGGGGTTTCAATAGATTTTGCTTCAACTCTTAAAGCAGATCGCAAATAAAATAACTTTTGAGTATCGGATAACGATGAATTATTAGTTATTAAACTATCAAATTGTACTTTAAAAATATTCCATTGTTCTATATTACCATTAAATTCGGGTAACTTAACATCCGGCAATTTAACATAATTATCATCCACCTTTTGAATTTTGCTTAATTGTAATTTATCAACTGAATCAGAATGAAATAGAAATTCTTGTAATCCTACCTTGATATTTTCTAGCTCTTCTTCTAGCTTTTCAAACTGCAATTCCACGTCCTCCAAAGCGTCATCATCAAGTAATTCATAATACTCCACTTTTAAGTCTTCTAATTTAGCAGATATATCCACCACAGAATCAATTTTGGCTTGCAGCACAATCTTGTTAGCTTCCGATACCTTTTCGTTTAGAAATGTTCTCAATTTTGTAATTCTCGACTGGCAATTGCCTTTCCTACGATTCAAAGTCTTTAATGGTTCCGGCGATTCAGTATTTAATAGTTCCGAAGATTTTTTAATTTCTTCTTTCTTAGACATTTTCATGCAATACGTTTCCAAGTTAAATGTAAACAAAGTTTTAATCGAAATATTCGAGCCAATTCAGCTCCGGCGGTACAAGGATCATACTGGTCGATCTGGACTGTACGAAGAAAGTTCAAATAAACTGGCAAGTTTCAGTTATCAAAGATTTATTGACGTTAGCCAACGATATGGCTCATTTATTTAGGGATGCTTCCGAATGAAGCTTCCTACTCGAGCGAAAGACAAAGTTCAACTGGGTAAACACTTGTTGCAGCCAACTCATAGGCGCCAAATAACGACGGTTACAGTTCAACTTTTAACCAGGCGTAAACACCCTACATGTCCCCTTCAAAAATTTATAAAACAGTATGCCGTTTTTTTTTTCAGTTGCTCACCTCTTCCCCTCAAAATGTTTGCACAGTATATACAATGGGGAATTTCAAACCAGTTTGGTTCGATTTTATTAAAGGGTGGGAGTTAGAATAAGAGAATCGATACAAGAGTTGTTCATAAAGGCAGCAACTTCGTTGCATCAGTCTGTCCATTCCGTGGAATCTCTCTTGATGGTCGCAGTCCAGGTAAAGGGGTTCGTTGACCGTGTGGGCATCCTTCGTGCAGCAGGTCGTAGGTCCTGAGGCACTGGTCCGGCTTGACGATGGACAGGAGGTCTCTTGGGAGGAGGCCAACCTTGCTGGGAGGCAGATATCTTCCGCTTCCTGTACTTATACAAAGGACCTTTAAAACTGTAATTCTTCCTTTTGATAACCTTGTGTACCTTATGTGTGCCACGTTCATCCTTTGATGGAGGTTTTGTAGTGCACACTTTACTTTTGTCCGTACTTTTTAGAGTATAGGCATTAGATTTTAATGCAGATTCTAATTTCTCAAACTTATACGCCGCACCAACGCGTTTAGTTATTGCCTTTATCTCGCCCTTTATGATACGTTTACAATTTAGTTCGCTGCTTGTTTCAAGTTTTTCAACAACCTGAATCTGTCTACTAGTACAGATAATACGTACTACTAGTATGAAATATTTATTAGCATTCAATAAAAATACACTTTGCAATACTCACAAACTAGAGAGTCAAACCAACAGTTCTGCCACGTAAACTTTGGGCCCCGTAAGCACAAGCGCTGGTTAACACCTGGAGCTGCTTACCTCGTAGCTCAATTAACTCCCTTATCTAACAACTTTAACAATATTTTTTTATTAATCAAGCTGCATGGTATTTATACCAAGCGCGTATGCCGAAATTAGCATATCTGAAAAAGCTTCTTTAATTTATTCACTCAAAAGTTGGATTCTTGTCAATCGAATCTTATGTATACCTTACAAAGTTTTTGCCTTACTGACATAAGTAATCTCTATACATGTTTCAGCAAATTGTTTTTTCCTCTTGTGCTGTTTTTTGAATGATATAAAAGTGTTCTTTAAAGTATATACAGGTTACATGAGATTACCCTAAGAGTTATTTCAGGTTATCACTTAATGTATTGGAATAAAAACACTGTTTTGATTTATAAATTATATCAGGGGATGAGAGTCATTTTCCTTTCACTTAAATTTATGGACTGGTTTTCTTTTTCTTTTTCCCCAGATGCTGTAAAGATGGAGCAGAGGTACAACGAAGTGATCCTGTTTACAGTAGAATATGAAAATGTAAAAAAATTGTGTGATCGTGCTACGTACTTCTAAATAAACTATTTTATTTTAAACCAGCTCTTTTCTGTATTTAAAAGCATGTGTTTCTGTAATTATCTTCCATTGTTGTGTGATTATGAGAAATATTACTCTCATAGTAATATTTCTCAAAAATTCTTATAAGTCAATTTTTTAAAAATATTTTCTTTTATCATTATATAGGACATTCAGTATCCAACATTTGATAGTACTATTTTTGAGAAATATTACTATCAAGTGTTGGATAATGAATGTCCTATATAATGATAAAAGAAAATATTTTCAAAAAATTGACTTATAAGAATTTATTGAACTTTTAATCATAGTTTTCAACAATGAATTACCCTTTAATTTACAAAACTATGGAAAAATAATTTGCTTATCTGTAGAGCATTAACTAACTCTACGCCAAAAAATAATTTAAATAAATTATTGTGAGCAAATTTTCATAAGCTCACTACGTTTTGAGTATGGGTTTCATCATATCACACTAAACATAAATTACTCAAGTTTTGAAAAATGAATGTATAAAATTTATGTTTATAAATATATCAAATTTATGTTTATAATTTTATCAATTTATGTTAATAAATTTTATACTGGGGAGAGTACAAGTTTTTGCGGTTAATTATTAAAAACATGGATTTATGTTGTATTTCTTTCGATGACATACAATAATATGAATGGAAAGAATAAGTACATAGTACTCTTTTACATACTATATATCATTCTAAATAAAAAATAGCAGGGGGATCATAGATCGTATGAAAGATTTAGCTTTAACGGTTGGTTTTAATAACGCATGGACCATTCAATTTCCGAAATCGGCAGACAGCTAATATTTTCAAGGTCGACAGTGTCAAGAGTATACCAAGAATACATGGATGGTGAAAAAAAACTAGCGATCGGGCAAACTGCAAAGGACAATTAGCCTTGACAGTGAGTGGTGAGAGACGGCTCAGGCGTATTGTACGTCGCCAGCGGAGCCAAGCATTAGCTCAAATTACCACCCAGTTTAATGACGGTGCCCAGTCGTACAGTCAGTAAACGGACTGTCGAACGCTCGCTTCACCGTATGGGTTTCGGGAGCCGTCGACCTACGAGAGTGCCATTGCTCTATACTCGCCATCGGGCTGCACGTCTTGCCTGGGCAAGAGAGCACAGAGACTGGAGTGTAGAGGACTGGAAACGAGTAGCATGGAGTGATGAGTCTCGATTCCGACTACTTAACGCCGACGGGAGGCTGAGAATATGGCCTCAGGCTCATGAAGCCATGGATCCTGCATGTCTGGCTGGAACTGTACAAGGACATGGTGGCTCAATCATGGTCTGGGGTGTTTTTTCGGGGCACAGTTTGGGATCTTTGGTGCGTGTACCAACCTCCCTCAATGCAATTCGGTACGTAGAGTTGCTGGGTGATCACCTCCATCCGTTTATGCTGTTCTGTTATCAGCACGGTAATGGAGTTTTCCAGCAAGACAACTGTACCTTTCACAAGTCCCGGTTGTCTACTGGCTGGTTGGATGGGCATTCATCTGACTTCTCTGTCATTAATTGGCCACCTAGAAGCCCAGACTTAAATCCTATTGAACGTCTTTCGGATGTTTTGGAACAAGGCGTGAAAGGCCATCACACAGCACCAAAGAACCTTACTGAATTATGGACAGCTTTAGCCAATATTTGGCAAGCTATTCCCGTGGAACGTTTCCAGAAACTTGCTGAATCTATGCCTAGTCGTGTCAAGCCTCGTCGTGTCACCAGCCGTTATCAAGGCCAGAGGAGGCCCAACTCGTTACTAGGTAGATATCCCTAATTCAGTGGCACTTCAGTTTATTTTATTGGTTTATTTTCTGAACAATTTATTAAGTATTTAAATTTAATTACCACGAGTTATCAAAAAAATTTTTTGTCCATTCAATTTATTCGTATAAATACAGATGTATAACAAGGAACGCAACAATATAAATCTTCATATATTGGGGAATTATAAAAATATATATATATAAAGAATACATACAAATAGACTAACCCCCAAAAATATATAAAGGAACACAAGATAAAAACAACGTACAAAACTGACCAACAAAATATAAAACAATTTTACTGTTTGATAAATATTTTATTGGATTTTTTTCTGTTACTAAAAAAAGCTACTTTTTTTATTAAGTATTTAAATTTGCTTACCATGAGTTATCAAAAATTTTATTTCTATTCAATATATTCGTATAAATGGTGATTAATAACAAGGAATGAAACAATATAAATCTTCATATATTGGGGAATTATAAAAGAAATATAAATACTACATACAAAATAGACTAACAAAAATAAAAAAAATAAAGAAACACAAGATAAAAACTGCGTGCAGAACCGACCAACAAAATATAAAACAAATTTACGGGTTAATAAATATTTTATTGGTTAATTTTCTGATCAATTTATTAAGTATTTAAATTTACTTACCATGAGTTATAAAAATTTTTATTTCCACTCAATACATTCGTATAAATACAGATCAATAACAAGGAATGAAACAATATAAACCTACATATATTGAGGAATTATATAAAAAAATTTTATGAACTGTAATTCATGCCGAGTAAATATATCATCCAAATTTCTTCTGCATTGACGAGCTTATAGCTATATAAAGGGCAGAAAACATTTTTATCTATTAATGTTTTCAATACGAAGCTTGATTTAAAGCATCAGAATTCTACTTATTAAAATATTTGCATCACTAATTTAAAATATTGAAAGAAAATCTGCTTCGAGATCCATTACGCGCTAAACCCCTCTCTTAAAATTTAATCAAGAATAAAATTATTAAGTGAACTTTCATAAATTTTTCTAAGAAATTATTTGACATGAAGAATATTTTATCCTTGAAGATTCCAATTTCCAAAACTCAACTTCAGTTCCCAGAGTAAATGGGGCATGCAGGGAAATCTAAAAATCAATTTCCCTCAGACTGGAGGGATTTATAAAAACATCATCCGGATTTTTTAGTGTAGTATACCAATTTAAATTGTCCCGGGGCTCAATGAATAGCTGAAGACCCTTCTAAAGAACTCAATGATTTTTTTCCCAGACGTGTGCGCACTTGATTAAAATATACGCATATTAATTAAGTAATGATAGAGGAACAAAAATTAGTCTCGACTGGAATTTATTCCCTTATATCTTGACTGTTTATTTTTTTATCCCTGTAAAAAATCACAGGCATTTCGAAATTTAAAAAAAAAAATGTTTCTTAGTGTGCAGGATAATATAAAATGACTAAAGCGCAAAGCAGATGAGATTATTTTTCATGTTCTCTGACTTTCTTCTCAGATAGAAAATATGTAAAAATACAGAAAAAAAAGTAGTTTCTATACGTCACTAAATTGTTATTTGAAGTGAAAAATGTATGGAAGATTTTCTTTTAAATCTTTCTGAGATTATAGTTCAATTACTATCTCGTGAAAAATATAATATATACACATATATATATATATATATATATATATATATATATATATATATATATATATATATATATATATATATATACTATGCGTCGCACACCTACGATTTCTCCGCGATCGAAGGCGTCTAAATCAGGCAGTTTACCCATACTGGCAATTCTAACAACTAATTCAGAACAACCACAGTACGCGCTATATATGCAGTTACCACAGCGCCCTCAATTGGGCATACATGATGCGCAGGGTACACAATTTGCATACGCTTTGCTATCCCTAATTCAGTGGCACTTCAGTGTATTTATTTTTCAGTGCAAATTTGATTTATATTTTGTGGGTCAGTTTTGTGCATTGTTTATCTTGTGTTTCTTTCTTTCTTTTTTTTGCTAGTCTATTTTTTATGTAGTCTTTATGTTGTGTTTCTTTAAATTGGATGTTTATTTTTGGTACATTTTATATGTAATTTTTATGTTATGTTTCTTTATTTTATGTATTTTTTGTAAAATCACTTCAAAGGACTTAAAATTAAAATGACTATTTTAAACGTAAACTGTTAATTATTACTTTGCGTATACAAATACACATATTCTGAATCCCCGAACAAACATACGTGTAGCAAATATTTTAAGCGTGCATCATAGTTCATTAATTTCTTTAATATAAATTCTCAAATATGAAGATTTTTGCATCTTCATTTCTTGTTATTCATCTATGTTATTCGAATGTATTGAATAGAAATAAAGTTTTTGATAAACTGCGGCAGGTAAATACTTAATATTTTGTTCCCGAAATAAACCTATGAAATATTTATCTTGGCTGTACGTTTATTTTATGTTGTGTTTCTTTTTTTCGTTTGTTTATTTTTGTAGGTCTGTTTTGTATACATTTTTTTGTACTTTGTTTCATTCTTTTGTTTGTTTATTTTTGGTGGTATATTTATTCATGTATATTTTATGTTTGCTTCATCTCTTTGTCTATATCCGTTGTTCTATTTTGTAAGTATTGTTGATGTTATGGTTCTTTGATTTCTGTTTTTAATGGTTCATTTTGTTTAAAATATGCATTGCAGGTATTTCAAATGGCGTAATTCAACCATGATGATTTTAAACGTACTTTGTTAATTATTCCTTTATGTGCACAAATACACATTATGTATCACTATACCATTTTTTTTTAATTCTACTGTTTTGTCTATAAAATAAAAGATCTTTATAGTTTACCTATTGTCTAAACTATTGTTATGATTGACATTTTAGGGGATATGTCAATATGCAACAAGTAAACTAAATGCGAAAAGCGTTTCTTCAGTGTTCATTTACATTGGAGACCTTCTGGATCATATTCACCCTTATTGTAAACTAGGTATTCCTCAATGACCGCACTTAGGCGATAACGTGCTACTGGGTCGTTGAGGATGTACCGCATTTGCATGAATTATAGCATCTAAAGTGGTCACCATAGTCACCTGACCTTAACTTATTTAATATTGGTGATTACATTTGCAAAAAAAAATCTCGATCGTGTTATTCTCTTCAACAGCAATGAAACAGTTTGAACGTATGTTGCAAGATGAATGTTAAAAATTCTAATATGTTATATATTGCACTTATGCTGCGCTATCCCACGTCACCAAATTCATGCTGTTTTGAAAGCCAAATATAGATCTACAATTTATTGATAAATAGATCTGTAAAAATATTAATGTTTTCATTTTTTAAAAACCTTCGTGCTTATTTTTGTAGTATACATGGTGTGATAAAATTAAACTCAGCCAGTAAGCAAAAGGAAACTTTAAAATATACGTAAGAATTTTTATGTTAATAAACCTGAAGTTAGGTAAGTGACAGGTTAAAAATAAATTTCCTAAGGTAACCTGCAATAAAGAATTTCTATGTTAAACATTAATTTTGAAGTCAGAAAAATGCAAATTTTAACTCCAAATAGTTAATGAAATGCCGGTTTTATTTGCATGGAGCCTAAATAACAAAGCAAACATAAAAGAAATTGTCCCTTCCCAAAGAGTAAACATTTATGGGATTTAAGAAGTATCAAAGACGTATAACAAACAAAATAATTCTCTGTGTCTATACTTTGCCCCTAAGTTGCACACGAGAGAGCAACTTTTCCAATTTCATTGTAAAGTTTTTGCTCAAGAAGACAAATTTAAGGGAGTTCAGGAAATACACACCAGAAAAATAGAATATTTTTTATTTCTTATTTAAATAAGCAGTTTTTATTATCAAATAACGAATACTGTACGTTTCAAAAAAGTGTTACACTTTCAGATGTAGAATTTTGTTTATCGTACCGTCTATGCATGACCTCTAACACATCTGTACTTTCAGAATACTTCTCTCGATTTAATATCTTTAAAAGGATTTTTGATTTAAATTTTTCACAAGTTATCCCTATGGATGTTTGTACATTTTCTTGTTTTGTATTCACTAAGCTGAGTTCACATTTTTTTTTAAAATTTAGAGTAAAAAATCCGAAAATACTTTTTTTCCCGAAGTTAAAGCTGCCGGAAAAAAAAACTGCAACTTCATTAAAGGGATTTAAAATTTCAAAAACTAAACTTTTAATAGCGAAGCGGTACTTTTTCTTCTGAATAACTTTGGATAAATAATTTAAATGTAGTTCTGATCTATAAAAGTGGAGAATACACATACACGCACAAAGACAGACACACACACATATATATATATATATATATATATATATATATATATATATATATATATATATATATATATATATATATATATATATATATATATATATATATATATATATATATATATATATATATATATATATATATATATATATATATATATATATATATATATATATATGCCCCCTATCGATTTAAGATGGTAGTTTATCCCTCGTTAAAAGGTTTTGAATATTTTAGTGCTTTTCAAGATTGTATAATTAAAATACATAAGGAAATCATGCTTTCTTTCATTCACTGTAAAAGGATTTTTTTTTCTGAAAATGGAATATAACCCAAGCTTACTGTATATAGAACAGGCTTGCTAACCCTATTTTTATATGAATGTTAAGGAAAAGAAAAGTGAAATTTAAAAAATAATCATTATAGTTTTGTAATGTTCCTATCGAGAAATGGGGAAAATATAAATATGTAAAGCTATGAAGGGGGGAAATGGAAAGAAGAAAGAAGGAAAAGTTTACATGTAATAGAGGGAAAAGAGGGGAATATTAAAAAGAGAAACAAAAATACAGATGCCAAACATAACAACAGAGGTAACAAAGAAAATTATTGGTGGAGTTTGAACAATTTATGCACCAGTGCAAGTTTACAGAGAATGCAACGTAACTGAATTTCATAGAAAAAATCATTTAGAAATGAGTAATAATAGCATATTTCCTACAGTATGACCAGAATCTTTAATTCCTTCTGAATATAAGAAAATATAATTGGTCGTATAACAATATATTCAATGAACAGTTTTTTTTTCTTTTTTTAAATCTTAGAATTTGTTTCTACTTATTTTCTTTCAATCTAGTCACTGGTGATCCCGAAAACCATTTAACTCAGGTAGTTACACAGAAAGAAAAACATTCTGACGCAACATAAGTTGACACGGGCCTTTGTTTTCTAGCATGATGCTATATACTGCTTAGTGGTCTTAGACGTAGAACAAACCAAAATTTTTCTTTGTTTCTCTAATTTGTCCCTAAGACGTGTATGACTGAGCAATTCTGTTATGCTTAAGGTAAAACTTCTGCTCAGGAAGGCACATTTAAGGGAGTCCGGGAAAAACCCTATGGAAAAAAATCCTACTTTTATTCTTATATAAATACATGCTATACAGTTTTTTTATAATCAAAAAATGAAAATTTTATATTTCTACGACTGTTACGGCCTGCTTCTTTTGAATCTGGATCGCTACGTTGCGTCAGCATCAAAATTTTTATCCAATCACAGAGCTCAATTCATTGACCACGCAATACATCAGACTAATCCCAGGAAGTGTTAACAATCTTTGAGCGAACGTAAGAACGTAACCCAACGCGCCAAATGCATTTTGAACAAGCCTTTATAGTGTAAGATACGGTGTTGTTTCCAATCACCCTAGGGTAGGAAAGCCTACACCAAGTCCAAGAGATCCCGCCGCAAAAGAGAACCACAGACAATATCCTGCTCAACCGACAGCCCTCTCAAAGAGACGCCCATACATTCTAAGGGGTGAGCAGGAGTAGCAGGAAGGGAGCAAGGACACGCAGAAAACTATTTCTCCCTATCCACGAATTTCATACTACGGAGGTGTGCGCTTCTAAGTCGGGCCATGGCCGTCTGGAGAGATCCAGAACTCCTGCACTGCAGTCAGAGACCTGGGCCCTTTGAGGCATACCAGTGGTGAACAAGGGGAGTACGCCAAGATGAATTTATTCTAATTTTGTGACGGGAATGAATTTCTGATGGCCCCAAGATGGAAGAACTGGGGTTAGGGTAATCACACCACTTTCTAGCCAGCTCATCAACGATCTCGTTTCCGGGCACACCGACATGAGAAGGTATCCACTGGAGACACACAGAACTGCTCTGACCATGCCTTTCCAACTTCGAAGTAATACCTTGACCTCTAATATCCACGATCTCCGGCCTGTTTCTTAAATACTGAATGGAGCTTCTGCTGTCCGTCAGGATCGAAACGCTGCCCCTATCAGAACAGAGTGCATGATCGACTGTAAGATATAACATGTTTATGCTTTAATGTCCAACCACACACTTGCTATATAGGTACTTTGTGGGGACTCACTACCCTTAAATCTTTTAAATATAAGATTTTTTTAAAAAGGTATATGTAAAAGCCGGATCATTTCTGAACAAAATAAAGCAAATCGCATGAAAATATTCCACGTAGTTCCGGAGATATTGATATTCTAAATATTTAATTACTGATCAAGTTTATGGTAAGAAATATTTTAAACTTATTTTTCTCAAAATGCAATTTTGCTCCATTCCGCAACTGATATCGCAAAAATTCATGTTATTTTATTGCATCTGATTTTATTGCATATCATGTTATTTTATTGCATCTGAAGTAGAATTATTTGAATCACTGCCCATTTTGTTATTTTTTCAGGGGTAAATTAATGCAAAAATTTAATGTAATTTTAAGTATATTTTGAGTAGTTTTAAAAAATTGAAAAATATTTTAATGTTGAATGTTTTATGTTCAATTGTATTTTGAATTATTTATTTTAAATATTAAACAGGATTTATACATTTAAGTGTAAAGTTAATTTCATAGTTCTGCGCGGAAGTCACTATGCAATAAAAATACTTAAAAAACAAGGTATATCTAAAATATTTAAAAAAAAATATTAAAATTATTTTTAGAGGTGAAAATCTGTTTATTATAATAAATATATCAATTTATCATATACATCAAATCTGGAAAAATTGGGAGTAACTTGAAATAGTTACAAAGAGTCAAAAAGTATGAAAATATGCCTTATTTCCTCGACTTAAAACTCGTGAGTCCCCTTAAGTCAATTTTCCACGATTTATCATCTTAAAACTCCTTACAAAGTATCTCTATGGATGTTTTTATATTTCTTTGTATTATTTTCATTAAAATACGTTCAAATTTTTTTATTGAGCATAAAAAGGCTGGAAATCATCTTTTTCTCACACAAAACTGCAAGAAAAATAAATTGGAGTTTATTAAAGAGATTTAAAATTCTCTAATTTTTTTTTTCATTAAGGAAAGATAAAACATATTTTAAAACATTTTATACAATAAGGGAAAAATGCACAATATAAGTTAAATTTCCTGGTATATAAAAAAAAATACTTGAATTTTTAATGTATTTTTTTAAAATATTATTGTTTATTTTCAAAGAAGTTTTATGTACACAAAGGGATAAATTATTCTTAACAACAGTTGAGTTAAATTATTTAAAATTCTTTCTTGTGTATAAATGTTTAAAAAAAGTAGACCTACATTTCCACGGAAAAAAATAAAACAAAACATGCTTGAATTTTTAATGTAAATTTTTCAACAAAATCATTCATATTAGATGGATTTAATGTACATAATGATCTATTTGTAAACACAAATACCAGAGGGAAAAGAAACATCACAAAATGCATGTTAATTACAAAAAAATATTATCCTTAGAATCTTTAAGAAGGTACCTTATCATTGGCTAGTGGGATTTTCATGACAATAGATCTTTTCAGGTTTAAATTATACTCGTATATACTCGTTTATATTATACCTGAACCTTCAAATACTTAATGAATCTATTGTGTCTACATTTCAGATATTTGAAATTAGAATAGCTGATAAATATATTAACAAGTTGTACAGCTTTACGTGTATAATAAAAAGACGTCTATTTGTAAAATTTATATTAAGCAATATCTTAATATTGTGTGTTGAGCCTTTATGTCTTTAATATTAAAATGCAAAGAAAAACTGCATTGGTAAAAATTTCGGCCTTTTTTAATGCCGAATACTGTTTTGATATTCATAACATTGCATTCAGTTAGGTCTAAAAGACATCAGTTTAGAATAATGGCTTTTTTATGCTACCGAATATCATTATGCAAAAAAGTATACAAAATGCGTCATTATTTCCATATTCCAAATATATTATGCAGTTAAAATGCGCGCAACATTACTGTAAACTATTATGTAGACGTTGTTTGCATAACAATTGTATGCTGCAACTAAATGAAAAATCAAAAACGATATTTTCAGTCCACAATCAATAATTCTTTAAGGCTCAAAATCCTAGGATCTTTAAAAGTTATTCTGCTTCTATATTCATATATGTTTTAGTTAATATATTAAATTTACTTTTAAATACATGCTTCGCTTTTTATAAATGTGTTTTCAAATACTGACTTGGAGTAGTGAATAAAATTATTAATTGTTATATTCCTGATTCATATATCAAAACACATTCTATAGCAACCAAAAATCGATACAACAAGAAAGAGTTGTCCAATTGCAATAAAATTTGGTGGATTTGAAGAACATGCACAAATAAAAAAAAGACTGACATTTCAGAACAATTGAATGTTTTATTCCAGAGCTTGATCGCTACAAATTTGTGAAGCCAATAAGACGTTGGTCATCTTCTTTTTCTGGATGCAAGATAACACCCGGTGTGGCATAGACTGATAAAGTTATCGGATGGTGTCCTACTGGATTTCATGTTGAATTGTCTCCAAATGTCGGGCTAAATGAGCTATGTGGCAAAGTGGGCCGAGATTGTATAGATAAGATCAGTAATTATAAACAACGACACACCTGTAACAATTCTTTTATTTAAGCAGAGATAACATTTTGGGCTTGGATAGTACACTGCAGATAGAGTTTAGGCCTAGTTATTCAGAATATCCGACACGTGCTTCTTCAACATGTAAAAGCACCTAGATCAATGATAAAAAACCGTCGAAGTTACTAGACGTCCAACAAGCGAACCTTGAAATTCGCGTCCACGCGAAAAGGGGAAAAATCTCGCCAATTTGGCGATCGCCACAAATCCCGTTCTGGTAGAATCGCGCAATGCAACTGGTCAGCGGTGAGAGTCTGCGGCGATAAAATGGACAAAAGAACTTTGCCAAATATGCCAAGTGACTGAATCTTTTGAACTACCAAAAGGCGCTGGAAAAACTGTGAAAAACTTATAGTCAATAACTAAAATTCAAAATTATGTACCTTTATGCTACAGGCTACATTCTAGGATACCTCCAAACGCCTTCCCATCAAGTACCAAATGTGTTCTATGAGGGAGAAATCAGGTGACGTAGGTGATCAAGGAAATATTGGGCAAGTTTGAATACAATTCACAGCAACACGTGCCGTATGCAGTCGGGCATTATCTTGTTGAAAAGTAAGTTCGAGATTGTGCAAGAGTAATGGCAACAAAAAGATTCGCAGAATGTCGTATAACTACCGCTTTAATACAATCGAAAAACACCTCCTTAGTGCGGCGATTTATTTTGTTATAGAGTGGTTTTGTTTCTTAAATTGAATGGCTGTATCATATTTTTTGGAACAATTTTCTGCTATTTAATCATCAAATTATTTTAAGTATATTTAAGAGCAATATATATTGAAAGTTTTATGCTACCAACTAGATGAATTAGGTTTTTACAAAAGTATTCAGCTGGTGTAAAAGTTTCCAATAACTTTTGTTGTCTTTCAGGCAACTTCATCATTCCATATTCCCAAAACATATACTGCGAAAATATTTTTCTGAGATTTAGTTGCCTTTTTACCTTTCTTAAAAGGATAAAAAGTGCTATGGAGAAGGTTATGCTAATTTGTTTTACGTCTTCAATATTAAAATAGCTACTAAAAAGTGCCTAGTTTTTATAAGTTTTGGGTAAAAAAGCACGCTGATACGACAGCTGTCTCAAAACAACCTAATGAAATTGATCAGAATGATGTCCAAGACAACTCAGCGCTACTAAATTCATCTTTCTGGAAACCTAGTGACACTTGTGGCCGACCTAATATTACAATAAAATATATATAACAGCATGACTAGGTTAAAATCATTCATTCCCTAGTTTCCATTTACAAAATAATTTTTAGTACTTGAAAATATTTAAAAATGTGAAACTTATATTGATAGGAATATAATACCCACTATAGGGAAATGTTGCGGCGATAATACTTAAATATTGCAAGAGCATAAACTTGAGAAATTGGAATGCACATTTATAACTATAGAGATAAAATATTTATTAATAAAAACAAGCATGTAATTTTAATAACAGAAAAAATTTGTATTTAAAAAATGGGTTATGTTAATTATGTAGACGTATAACGTGTCACAAGTCCAAAAACAGATTATCTGAAAAATGTTTGATATAATTCTTTCCACAAAAATCCCTAAATTTGGATTATAATATACAGTACAGTAATGAAATATCTTAGAGACAAATTTGTATCGGTTTTAACTAAAAGTAATATATATATATATATATATATATATATATATATATAACATATATATACATACATATATATATAACATATATATACATACATATATATATATATATATACATAACATATATATACATACATATAAATAGATAAATATATATATATATATATATATATATATATATATATATATATATATATATATATATATATATATATATATATATATATACATACATATTTTAGAGAAAAATATTATTTATTTTTCATCGATTGTAACTAAAAGCGTTATCGTCATCAAATCCTGTATATTCAGAGAAAATGAGTCTCCATCAGAATAAGAATCAAGTATATGCTCTATAAAGGAATGTAAAAAGGTTATTTATTCATACCCTCATCTACTGAAAACGTATAATCTGTCATTCTGAAGTATGATGACTTAGATCAAAAGTACAATTTTTGCACGATTTTAGGATAATTTGTTCCAGATAAACATATATATATATATATATATTTATATGCTGTGATATATATGTGACATTTTTGCTAACTATAGACGTAATTAGTTAGATATAGACGTAAAAATTATGATTTATTATGATGACTTTATTTATAGCTTTTTGTTGGGGAACAAAGGATGATTGTCAATGTAAGAAAAGAAATATGGTATAAAAGATACATGGCGTGTTAATAAGGGGAATATATATATATATATATATATATATATATATATATATATATATATATATATATATATATATATATATATATATATATATACATAATAGGATTAAATTGGGGATACAACACTGAACATACAGGAATTGAAGAATAACATGTCAACCATTTAATATGAATGTATACTAAAAGCGGATTATCGCACGGTTCTTTTACAATTCAAAAAAGTGGATCAGTAAAGAGAGGAATATACTCATTACATTTTTGAACGTCAATAAATACATCATGTTTATTTTACGTTTCTTATAAATATATATTCTTTTAAATATATTGCGTATCATTTTAATATATAGTGGATTCAAATCCTGAAGTTTTAATCTTTCTTTTTAAATTGCAATTTGTAATTTATATTAGTCGAAGTAATAAGACACGGAAATTTTGTTTCTAATTATTATGTATTTATCTAATATTGTATAATCTATAGATAAATATTTGTTTTACTAAAAATAAGGCAAGAAACATTAGGGTGAGTGTCCCAAATATCGCCCCTGTGCCTAATATCGGCTACTCGTGTTTCTAAAGTATGATTCGCGCTATGTATGAGAAAATGCCGTAACTTCTTAGTTCTGCGCTTGTACTAACAGCGGCGATAGCGACAACGCTCTTATCACTGACAACAGATACTATGTGGCGTCTGAATTTGCTTTGGATTTTGTCTTCACAAACTTTGACTCCAAAGAATGAGAATCCAGGGAATGACCAGGTAGATGCTTCCAAATTCTAATTTTGTTTATACCATTTAAAAGTGCATTAAACAGAGACTTTGCTAGCACCGCCTTTTAACAGGTGCTCCTAATTTCGCCTGGTAGGCGGTAAGAGGAACAGAGGTAGGGAATATTAGGAGCCGCTCTGGATTTCACTGGAAATTTAAATTTTTCCAATTTAGCTACATAATTTAAACTGGCACTGGTTTTGGAGCTAGTTGATCTCAGGATAACAAAGGAAATAGTTCTTAGGGATGTTCTTTGAGTTTCCAGCCTAATCAGAAACCAACTAAAGTGGGTGTAATGTCTAAGTGGATGTAATGTAAAAGTTAGAGTAGGCGATATTTGGGACACCCACCTTATTAGTATAAATTTAATTTCCTATACAGCAAGGACTTGACTCCGTGAAAGACATTCGGCCCATGGACACCACGAGCTCTTGTTGACTACTTTATTATGGTAGAACCATTTAGGTGAACTTACATTGCTCCCTATGAGTGAACAATAAAGGAAAGGTCCAATCATCCCTCGGGATTTGAAACCAAGACTACTGCGTGGAACCCCACGACGCTAATCTCTGAATCATGTATGAGGTGTAATATTAAACGAAGAATTTTTTTTTTAAGTTTTCGTTGTTTATTGTAAAAATAAACGTCATTTTTAATACTTGTTGAGTATAATTTTTTATCATTTGAAATAGATGAACTTTATATCCTAATATCATAATCTCTTGTGTTATAAGGCATATGATTGAAACATTTATCGCATACAAAAATTAGCTTTTAACTGCAACTTAAAATGTACTTTTAAATATGTAGTAAGTTTAAGATAAATTTCCTTGAACACACAACAGCTCCAAGGGGTAGCACCTAGTTCTGTATAAACTAGTGGGACAGTTGTCGAAAAATAAATAAATTCAGGCTAGAATTCTATGGTCTCTTATGGTAAATTTCCCTCTTGCATGTTTATCCAAAGATCACAATTTCCTTTGTTATGTAAATTATACCGTTTAACTATTTAATCTGATTCTCCAAGCCTTACAAATGTTCATACCAGTTGGAACTGATTTTTGATCCATTACTGTAAATTTCAAAATGTTTTACATTAGAAGGCCGGATTTGGTCAAAACGACCCTTTTAAAATTTTGGTTTTTCATAAGTTTCGTTTTAGAAATGTTAGCAATCTAGCTTTCTACGGCATTTCCTAATTAATTCATTAATTTGAAATAGCGATGTATTTTTTTTTCTTTTGCTGTTTTTAAAAGCTAGAACCAAATTAACAAGAGTGACTGAAAGAATCAAAATGACCCATCTATTTATTTTACGAAAATAAAAAAAGTAAATTTTTCACGAATGTTCTAATATGCTGCTAATATTTGTGTATAACACCACTATTGTTTTCCGAAGTTATTAGTCTAATTTGGAGAAAATAAACCTTCAGATTGTATAAGTTCTTTTTCATTTTGTCTAAACCTCCTAGTTTAATATAAACACTGTTACAGCTTTTGTAATGAATTACAAAAGTATATTTAAAGAATTTTTTACTAGCAACAGTTCCAATTTTTTTTTCATTTCATCTGTTGTTTGATAATCAAACATTCTGCTGACATTTAGCTTTATCAGGGTTTTAAAAATTGATGGAGCTGGCTTACCGACTTTGGGCAACGCTTTTACCGCAACAATATTTTGAATATCACATTATTTTATCGCTACGGATGAAAGAAAAAAAAAAAACTTTACCTCTATTGCCGCTTACACAATAAATCCTCAGTTTGTTTCATATGCTATATACTGTAAGTTCTTGGCGTTTACTAATAAAATTTTGAATCACATGAAATTTCGCATTGAAAGCATAGTTCACACACAGGATAGTAAATAGTTATTGCCTCTTGCTGAACTTAATGCCTTTATTGCTATTTTGTATGCGTGTGGAATTTACGGCACTAGCAATAATGCTAATAGTCTGTAGCCCCCTGTTTTGGTTCCTTCATTTTTTGGTGCAACTATGGTAAGAGGCAAATATCGTTGCATAATGCAGTTTTTTAATCACATGAAATCCTGCATTGAAAGCAAAGCTCACAGACAATTGCTGGATAGTAAATAGTTCTTGTTTCTTGCTGAACTCAGTGCCTTTGTTTCTATTTTATATGGGTGTAGAATTTATGACACTAGCGGTGATGCTAATAGTCTACTGTTTTGGGTTCTTCATTATTTGGTGCTACTATGGCAAGAGTTAAATTTCGTTGCATAATGTGGTTTATGAATCACATGAAATGATGCATTGAAAGCACAGCTCACACGCAATTGCAGGATTGTAAATAGTTCTTGTCTGTTGCTGAACTCATTGTCTTTATTGCTATTTTATTTGGGTGTGGATTTTATAGCGTTAGTGGTATTACTAATACACTCTAGTCTACTATTTGGGGTCCTTCATTATTTGGTGCTATTTTTGCAAGAAACGAATTTTGTTGCATCATGCGCATTTTGAATAAAAAACCTACTCGGATAATAACCGATAAATATTCCTTGGATTCGTCAGTATGGAATCAACTTTAGATAATTTTATAAAATATTACGTTCCGGGGGAAAACATGATTAAACAGCCTCTTTCATACAAAACTCTCCATTCACTCCTTATATGTCTGATGAACTAGAAATCAAATTTTGGCTGACCTCAGTGGAATAAACTAAATATATGTTCAACGGTTTTCCATATCAGGGGAAAACAGTACTGTGTGCAGCTAAATAATTCTTAGGGTAATATGCTGTTCTTCGGAATATGAAACCATACACAAAAAAAGGTTGAAATATAACAACTGACAAATTCTTTACTTAAACTTATTTGGCAACAGAACTGACAAAGATCAAAATTTCACTTGCAGGTACAATAAATCGATCAAAGTAAGAATTTCTCTTTCAAATAAAATGCAAAATTTTCACTTTATCATTGAATTTTGTTTCAAAAAGAAATAAGAAATTACATTTACTGTGTATCAGGCTAAAACATTCTCTTCGTGAAAATGGTAGTTTCCGATTATAAAAAAAAAACCTCCTAAGAGGTTTCCTGTACAACAATATCCTGTACAACAATAACACACGGCATGGCTTTGATGGTTTTGATAACAAGGCTCGTATGTACACCCCAAAATACTGTGCAAGAAGATTGCATGTTTAATTGTTCTTCAACATTATGAATTTAACTGCCATAAATGCTTGGATACTTTGCCAAAAAGTTAGGTATATTAAAATTAGTAGAAGATACTTTATGCTTGCTTTATGCCATGGTTTGCGGTATTATACGGCAGATGGAAGAGCCAAAATTGCTCAAGGTATAAAGAAAAATCTTACTGTTTCTCGCAAAAATTTCAATGTTCCTAAATGTAAAAGAAAGTTAATATCAAATATTTCTCAAAAATGTAAAAATCCCGTTTGCGGAAAAATCGTAGGTCTAAAAGTGTGTTTTTTCCATGAAGTGTTTAACAGGTAAATATTTATATTTTTAAAAATATAATTTGATTTTTGTTTCAATATATTTAATTTACATTTGTAAATGTTCAGGAAATAAGTAATCACAATAAAAAAAGCAGTTGATGAATAAATATATACCCAAATTTTATCTTGGGATCAAAATATTACTGATTAGACATTGAAATGAGTTCAAATGTCTAAGCGTTCTAATGTTAAAATATTTTACACTTACTTAAATTACTGATAATTTATTTATAATCTAAATTCAACTGCCACCGAATGATAAATTATTTCTCTGTTTCAACTGTCTAGCAGACTCAGTGTAACATTTGAAACGTGTTTAATTTCTCTATCATTTCCTTACCTGCACGACCCACGAAATCAAGACATCAAACATTAATCGAAGATTAAACTGCACGAGAGATTAACATCGTCCTTCGTTAAGGAATGCATTATATTCGTAATATGAATGAAAATTAGGAATTTGACTTCTAAGGAAATTACTACCGACTCTTCGAGGATTAAGGAATAATTTATTATCTGTTAGACAGAAATGTTAAAATGATTTATGTTTCCATCAATTTTTATTTAAATAATTGACAAAGTAAATCTTAATAAGAAAGTCGATATCGGTAGACGCTGTATAACATTAGAATGAAAACAAAATCGAACTATTTAATTAAATATTTCATGATATTCAATTTCAGTGCTAAAAGTTTTGCCTTGAGAGTAAAAATTGCCTTGTGTCAGGCGTTTGCATTACTTTTAATGGTTACTAAATCAAATGCATATTAACCCATTAATGCGGACTCGTTTTCTTTAACCAGTTTTGTTACTTCTCTCATATTTGTATGTTTTAAGTCTATTAATGTGTATTATACTAAATTTCTATTTTTAGTTGCACTTTAACTATGTTTTTTTACTGGTACGTTTTCGTACCAATCGGCGTATGTGTGTAGTACATTAGTGTGTAGTAGCTTTTATTCATCGAGAACAAAAGCTAAAATTAAATTTATTTATTAATGAAAATAATAACAAAATCGGGAATACCACAATTAAATGAAAGCACGTTAGATGATTTTCTGACAGAATAAAACAATAAAATGTGTATTGAGTGCCAACATGATAGTTTTTATGGAACTGCGGATGCAGTGGCACTTTACACTTTTCGCACTTGTAGCTGCTTCTACTGGAACAGTTCTTGCAACGGGCATGTTCTTCATCTGATTTGATTAACCAGTGACTATTCTTCTCAAATCTTGTTTATGAGGCCGCTTTATGACTAAATGAAATTGGCTTACCTGGCCCCTTAGGCAATGTTCCATAAGTGCATAACAGTTCCTGTGCGCATTGTCTAACGAACACAAGAAGTGGGATTTCATCAATATCATTTTTCATTTTATACAATTTCCATCCATTTATAACACTGACACTAAGTACAAACAAAAAATGGCCACCACCACTTTTTAGAACTAAGGGCATGTTCACATAGGAGTCCGTTGCGTTGCGTTAAGGAAAAAATGACGTTGAGACGAAAATAAACCAATCATAGGCGTTACAAATTTCATTGCTAATCGTTTGGAGGCATATGATTGGTTTATTTTCGCCTCAACGTCATCTTTTCCTTAACGCAACGCAACGGACTCCTATGTGAACAGGCCCTAATTCTTACGCGATAATTTGCCACAGCTTGATGAACAAGGTCGACACCACCCATATGCTTATATAAATTTTTAGCTGTTGTGACATGGAAATATTAATTTTCTTTTTTTTCTTCGACACTCCATTGAGTAGCAGTAGCAGTTGCAATAGGCTTTGTAGAAACTTTGTTACTTGCAACAGTAACAACGTTATTGTCATTCCATTTGACGATACTGAAATCTTCTTGACATATATATTCATATGTCCCCCTTGACGAATTTTTGAAGATTTCTTTGGATGCTAAAGGAGCATTTTTCAGCCTGGTTCCTGATATGCCTCTTTTCGATAGCTCTTTCAGCAAGGGAATGTTAGTAAATAAGTTGTCCATGACAACATGTGCCACAGGTGGGATCTCGCATTTGTCTAGTAACCCAAGAACAAAATCGGTGCCTTGGCCAAAATCAGATTTTTATAATTTTGTAGATGCTCCACAATAAGGTTTAGCATGCAATAAAAGACCATTAGAAAAAAACAGAGTCCAAAGTTTGAAGCCAAAACGTATTGGCTTACCTCTTATGAATTGGTTTAGTCCGTGGTGCCTGAAATATGGAATTATAGACTCATCTACACTCAAAATTTTATACCAACAGCATAAAAGCATCACTTTCAAGGGGCAATAAATTATAAAATACACTTTTATAACAATGATTTAAAGTCAAAATATTATTTAAAAAAATTCTAATTCAAACGTGAAAGATTTTTGATTTTAATTCAAAAGTGAAATATTTCCGATTTTAATTCAAACTTGACTATACATTAGCCGGTTGGTACGGTTTCGTACCAACGATATATAAGTTTTTATATTTTATAATACAAAGAAAAACATGACTTTCGAGTGGCATGGATTTATAAAATGCACTTTTATAACAGTCATTAATAGTCAATATATAATTTTGAGATAAATCCAAAACTCTAAACTTACTATCTTCTATGTGATGTTACAGGCATCTTGTTTCACAACGCTTTCACCTGAGCATAACGTCAAATAACAACAAGATCTTGGGAGTAAATGGCGAAAAATCAATTTTTCCTGCTATCAGTGAACTATTCTTGAAGCACATGAACAATATTGGATAACTAGACACATTTAGTGCAGAGAAAAATAACTATTCTTAAGCTGGTTTGTTTTCGTACTAATAGGCATTAATGGGTTAACACACACACACACAATATGTATATATATATATATATATATATATATATATATATATATATATATATATATATATATATATATATATATATATATATATATATATATATGGTGTCTCATTTCCTGTGGCTGTATAATCCTCCAAGGCCGACCTGACAACATGTCTGTCCTCTCGGGTGTATATGGCGCGAGGCCGTTGATATCCTACATGGCTTTCAGTATGACCCTCCTGAACCCATCGATTCCATGTTCTCACGACAATCGTTGGATTCCGACCAATGCGAGTAGGAATATTGTAGAACAATAATTTACCCTCTCGATAGGCCACGATCCTGCCTCTATCGAATTTCGACATATTCTGGTAGCCATTTCTCCTTATACGAGTAATAACACGATCTTCTCACAAATAAACAACTTTCAAATCCGATTACCGAATGAGAAACACGCTGTGTAACTTTCATTTTATATAGAGTTTGCGTTGCCTATTCTCCCTCTTGCATGGTTGGATTGCGCTTAAATGTTAAGCATTTGCATGTCCCAGCATCTTTTTTCTTTTCATACGAATTTGACGTTCGTATCATCCCTCTTTCATGGTGCTTCTATTTTAATGTCCTGCAGTGTAAATTTATTGCACAGTGAATCACATCGAAATCACAAATAACTCATTCAAATATGTTAAACTGTACTGGGAGACTGCTTAGATTTTAATTATGTTCCCAAGTATTTTGTTCTTACCTGATGTTTATTAATTCATGTCTCTCTTTTAACCCACTTAAATTGTCGTTCATAGTAACTATTACTTTACATATATATGAATAAAATTAAAAGTTTTCTTTTATTTTGTAGAAAAAATCAATAAGGTTATTGGGTGTTTACCTTATTGCTGTTGTTGTTGCTAAGCCCACTGATCTAGAAAAGGATCGACCAAGTCCATGAGACTGCCGTATGAGCAAATGAGAGTCTGGAACATCCTAATCCTCAGCTATCATGTTGACATTGATTCCCAAAGCGCCCACATTATGCGATTAATTCACAGGAGCAGCAGAAAATGGACAAAGGGGAAAGACCGTGATAGAATTATCATACCATTTGTATGGTCATTCCGTAAGGCTGCCAGGGCAGTCTTTTTGGGTCTCAGACCACACAAGAGCGAAACTAGACAAGGGTGGTTGGATGCGTTCCAATGAAGAGGAGGAGATTCTTTCCAAGAATTCTAAAACCTGGTCTTAAAAATTAATTGATCTTACGTTGCAGTCAGAACATCAAACGGAGACGAATCCTCTGAGTAGCTTTCATTTTCCAGAATGGACAAATCGTTACAGAACCAACCCACAGTTGAGTATGTTTTTTATTTTGTTTGATTATTTTTGCTATTTCTGCTGTGGTTTTTTTGAGCATGCGTTATTGCTATTTTGTAATGCAGGAAATTTATTTGCTAACGGAGGTTAGCTGGGATTTCTGTAAGGTTTTTGGAAGTTTAATACAGCCAGGGATAATTTCCTTTTCCCGAAATTAGATGAATTTTCACCCTTTCAAGTGAAATCTTTTGTGTCTTCTAGAATGTAGTTTGTGACAAAATGAGTGACATGAATGGATTGAGTTGTTCTTTAGTTTGTATTTTATGGGAAACAATGTGTAATATGTTTGTGTATTGAGAATTTGCATTTACGGCTACAAACCACCGAATGGGGATTTCTGTAATGTTTTTAGAAGTTTAATACAGCCAGCGGAAAATATGTTAGCGACGGCTACAAATTACCGGCTGGGGACTTCTGAAATGTTTTGGAAGTTTAATACAGTCAGTGGTAAATTTATTTTCAACTTATTTGTTATTTCTGGGTCGCTATTGGTGTTTTTGTTTACATTTAGCACTTTAAGGGCCTGTTCACATAGGAGTCCTTTGCGTAGCGTTAAGGGAAAGATGGCGTTGAGACGAAAATAAACCGATCATAGGCGTTAAAAATTTCATAGCTAATCGTTTGGAGGCCTATGATTGGTTTATTTTCGTCTCAACGTCATCTTTTCCTTAACGCAACGCAACGGACTCCTATGTGAACAGGCCCTAAGCATAACAGGTGTGCGGAATTCGGAAAAGTAGGCGCCAAAATTTTTAGCGTTAACTTTTCGCCAACGGATGTGCGTTGACGTAAAAAAAGTTGGCGCCAAGTTTTCGCCAACGTAGGTGCGTTTGAAAAAGCTGTTCCGAAACTGATTGTTATACCGCTATGCGAGAAATGAGAAGGTGATATACGGTCAGTTCATTACACATTGAATGGCACTCTTGCTGCCTGCCAAGATCCAGATATTTTAAAATGGAGAGGATTATGCATATCTTACGGCTTCTGTAATGGTCATAAGCTCTGATCTAAAAAATTAACTATTATCAGGATTTCTAAATTTGAGTATTTGTATTTATAAAAAAAATAAACGGAGGTTTTTGTACTAAAATCAGTAATATTGGAAATTAAGTATTAATAGTAAAAAAAAATAAAATAAAATAACATTACAATTTGAAGAAGCCGTAAATTTCAGCCTTAAATCCTTTATTAGAATACAGGGGAAAAGGTTTTACTTGTGATTTTAAATAACATTTATTTCACAACGAATCCCATCAAAAACATATACAACGCAATCAAGCACATTTAACTGTACCGGGTGACTGAATTAATTTCAGTTGATCCCAAATTAATTCGTTCCTACTTGTCGTTCATTAAAATATCTATTTCATGTAACGAACTTAGGTTCTTGGTCATCGTAACTAAAACTCGTCTTTAGCAGACTGTAGAATTTACGCTTAATAGATGATATCATAAGCCAATTGAAAAGCAATGATGATTATGAAGGGGAAATAATAATCTAAATTAATCTAGGAATATAAATATTTCTGTAAATTATAAGTATTAATTATTCTTAAATAGTGGATTAGATGTTACACATGGAGAATTTTTTTCTTATAATTGTTCACTTGACTGAAAAACAGTTTTAACTATAACCGTGATTATAGTTGTTATATTTTTACACTTACAATAAATCCTCCAATATAGTCAAAATTTTTGCAGCTCCATTATCTAAAGTAAGGTGTTCTGTAGATGAACAAATTAACTCAAAAATTTTTAAAATTAACTTTAATAAATTATTTCAGAAAAAGTCCTTTAACTATTGTCAAATAATATTAAAATAAAAGGTTATATGCTTTCAGGTTGGATAGAAATAAAATTTAAACAAGATTAGAAAGATAAATGATCGAGCCTTAATGGTATTAGGGATGCGAAATATTGATATTTGATCAAAAAATGAAACTTTAATGGATGAACGAAATCAAAAATTTGTCCTGAATTTTTTGCTCAGGAAATCGAATATCGAATCGGAAGTTATATTAGAATATCTTCTAATATAACTTCCTGCAGAATGATGATGCATTAAAAAATTGGCTATACATTTTATTTTAACTGAACTCTTGCAAAGCTCACAATTAAAGCTCACTTTAAAATGAATTAATCTGCTTTATATATACTATAATATAAACTAACATTAGATCAGGAAAGATACTAATTTAAAAAATGGCATTAAAAAAAAAAAAAAAAATATATATATATATATATATATATATATATGAATAGCAAAGTAAAAAAATGTAGTAAAATTTTCTGACATTGTTAAACACTAGATCATTTAAAAGTTGTACTCTAAAAGTCGAAATTCATACTTCAACATACGGCACTAATTAACACCAATCTCTGCTAACATGATGTTATCTATTAAAATAACAAGTAATATATCATGAAAGAGTAAAAATTATGCGTAGTGCATGAAATTTTAAGCCACACAAATATTTGAACAGCTTGAAAGCAGAGTAGATTCGAAATTTCTAAATAAAATATTTTTCCTTCCAACGTAATTGACCGAAGCAGTCCTATGTTTAATCCAATAAAAGTGAATCAATCTCGTAAACAACTCTCTCCGAAACTGATTTGTTAGATACTGTCACAGCATCGGAGAAAGTATAGGAAATAAATATAAGTAACAGCCTTGGGAGTCAAGGCAATCTCTTAAAGCTCGACAACGTAATACAGAAGAAAAATACAAATTTCTAACTAACATAGAAGTAGCCTTTTGTACCGTTGGTGAGAAAATATATTGAGATAGGTGATCTTCTGAAGTATCGCTTGGACTATTTTTTGAAACATGAATATGCTATCTATTTTATTATACGTTTGCATATATATATATATATATATATATATATATATATCGTTTTTCAAGGGACCGATTGAAATCAACGATAAATGCGAAAAAACGATAGATGCGGAAACATAACAAGGCAATATGATTGTTGGGACTGGATAAACTGAACGGTACATACGGAAAAACGACGAATCCGAAAACGATCGATCGAGATTCCACTGTATATATATATATATATATATATATATATATATATATATATATATATATATATATATATATATATATATATATATATATATATGTATATTCATGTGACATATACTGGACAATAATTTTAAGATATTCTGGGGCTGTCAATAAAGCTACCTTAAAATGAAATATAGATACAACGTGGGATATAACATTTTATTTCAGACACGTGTATTGTATTTGGGGGAGATATACGAGCCATATAGGAACTATTATGTCTGTTGTCTACTCTAGAGCTTGTTTTCAACTTTAACAAACATTTGAACATTTCAGATATAAGAATTTTCCCCGTCAGCTGATTTAGTCATCTTTTCTTATTCTTTCAGCAAACATTTTTGAACCTTCACCCTTATAAACTGTGTCGTAACCCTTATAACTGTGTCCTTACCTTCAACTATTACGACTATAATAGAGTGTGCGACAGAATGGACCTCCACATTTCAAACGGTAATAAAAAAACGAACGAAACAATTCACATTAATAAGGTTTATATTTTCGAAAAGTACTAATTATCAATTTTTTTTCTCATTAGTTTATGAAAATAACATCATTTAGGTGGCACCAGTTATTTAGGGTTTCTAGCCATAGTTGTTCACTAAAGTTTTCCATCTCTGTGTTGTCCATTTCTGATGGAATGGTGGAAACTTCTTGGTGGATTTGGGACTAACGGACTCTTTGATGAGTTCCTTGGTAAAGCAGACCCGCCTGTTCTCACGGCTGCAACATATCGCGGTATCGTTTTTAGAGCAGGAATAGCATCAGTTGCATAGAGCTCGAAGCTTGTCCTATTTGCCCTCTGTGTTGCGGTTATAAAATCGTCGCATTGAAATAACGCATTGATAACAAAAACGCGATGTTCACCGGACCATGTAATGGTGCCTATTGATAACTACAAATTCGACCCTCACTGTTGCCATCTCCCGCTGCGTCCTACCGACCCCCCCCCCTCATTCCTTTAACAGTGACCTTTAGAATTGTGGCTTTTTATGGTCGGTTCAAAATGCAAATTACATATAAAATTGCATGAATGTACCTGTTTTTAAATGTTTTGTATAACTAACTGCACTTCAGGAAAAATTTTAACTCTTTAGTATCGTAGATGCATTTAACTAATTCTTTGTAATACGGGAAATTGATTTCCATAAGAAAATAAATAATTTAAACATTCATTATGCGTGAAATTATAAAAGTATTTTCCTAATATATTTTGTACGTTGTCCGTTTCAAATAAAAATGTATTTTAAATATGAAATCTGAAGCTTATTCGAGCAGCATACTTTTGTAAATTAATTTACACTTCCAATTTTTCCTTCAATCACGAATTATTAATTTGTTCACTAGCTTTGCTTCTTCTTTTTAATTAAATGTTCTTTTTTTCAGTTACAGTTTATCAAATTCTCATGCTGTATCTATTTAATTTAAACTTTCAAGTCTTCCCTTCTCTTTATGAATTATCTATTCCAAAAGTTCAGAAGCACACATTTTTCAAATTCTTGTCTTTCTAATTTATCAATAATTCATTCATTTTTATACCATTCATTAAAATTGATAAAATTTCAGGTGCATAAAATCTTTCAGATTGCGAGAAGAGCATTAATTTTGATAAAAAGCTTTATTTTTTAAAAAGTTCGCTTGAAAATAATTTCCAGATCTAAAATGATTATTTTTATAATTAAAATTGAAATTCATATGATTATTCGTCTCATGAAATTTACAATTACTATTTAAAAGCTTTAATTAAATCCAGTTGCAAATAACTAACTAATTGGGAACTGTATGTAATACTCAGAGACATTTTTAGTATTTTGCTAAACCAAACATTTATTAGTTCCATTTATTTTCCAAGAATAAATTTAAAAAAAAAAATCTGATAATAGTTATCCTGTACGTTAAGGGTATTAGATGGATGGAAAACACACAAAGCTAAAAATAATTGGAATTTGTATATCATAGTTAAGTTTTTTTTTAAAAATACACTGGTGTAAGAAATTAAAAGAATTTGCAGACTTGGTCAATTATTTCTAGAACTACAGTACCTATTTTACTAACCTTTGATATGTACATACATTGATACAATACAAAACAAATAATCATTCAATAATTGTAATACACACGCATGATCGTTCGTAACACTCGTTGGAATCAGAAAGTATGAAACAACGGTTACAGAATAAAGAAAAAAATGGATTAATAGATGGATTAATAGGGGGTATGGTCCCCTCTTACAGATATACAGGTCTCGCAGCGAGATTTCATACTTGAAATAAGGCAGTTTATCTTTTCCTGTGACAGTTGGTTCCACTCGTTCAGCAACGCTGTTTTCATTCCCTGGATGGTTCTCGGAGGGGGGTTGCGAGTTGCAATAGCCCTCCGCAGAGCGTCCCAGACATGCTCTATAGGGTTACGGTGTGGAGATCTGGCTGGCCAATCCATCCGGCGAATATCCTCACTCTCTAGAAATTCGCCGACCAGAAGAGCTCCATGTGGCCTCACTTTATCGTCCATTAAAATAAACTCAAGGCCAACTGCACCCCTGAAAAGGCGAACATAGGGCTCCAAGCCCTCATCCCTATACCTCACACCAGTCACAGTGCCTCTTTCAAAGACATGGAGAGGTTTGCGGCCATCCAACATGATGCCTGCCCAGACCATTAAACCATAAACGGGTTCCTGTGGCTGCATACAAGTCACGAGAGAGCTGATAAGCTGTAGCACTCCTGTTACGCCTCCCTATAATCGACAAATGGCGATCTTCTCTGGCCCTCGTGGCTCTTGGACGACCTTGCCCAGGTTGCCCAGGTCGTAAAGGAAAAAATTAATTTCATAGGTATAAAATATTTAAAATATTTTGGTGAATGAAACATCAAATGTCAATGAATTATTGCAGTGAGATTTTCTTTTTAACTAAATTCATCGTTCCCTTTCCCCGTAGAAATGCCTTTTTAAGTTATTATTTTGAATTTTGTATCTCTTAAGGATACTTTATTGAATATATCACTTTTCACTTAAATAATATTTAATGTATTCATAAATGACCCACGTAGTATAAATATTGTAAGGCCCCAAAAGACCTTCAACCACGATTATTTTTTCAATTTTCCATTCCTAAGACTATATACAGAATGGCAATAATTAAAATTCGTTTTTACTACATCGAAGACCCTCAATATTCAAAATAAGAATATTTTAGCAGTATATTGCCTTTTCTTCAAATACTTTTTCAAAAATGCTCCATGCCCATTCCATATTCCGAATAATTTAAAATCCTTAAAATTTCTTCTATACGTTTACCATATATATATATATATATATATATATATATATATATGCGCTTGTGGCGGCCCAGTGGTACAGCGTGCTGGTTTTCGGTGCTGAGGGTGCTCAGATCGAGTCCTGGCGTCACGCCACGAAATATGTCTCCGTTCCTCTAGTCCTTTCATAGGGGGTAATTCTGTCAGCCTATATGGTGCCACTACAATAAAATGGGCAGTGGTATAGGCGAATGTCTCTTGACAAGTGCCTCCGCATTGGAATATATATATATATATATATATATATACATATATATATATATATATATATATATATATATATATATATATATATATGGGTATTGAATTTTCGCAATGAATCAAAAGTAGAAATGCGTTTTTTTTTTAAATATGGCTGTTATTTTTATGCTTTTTGGATGCTTTATTTCATGGCCTAAGGTTCGGAAAAGTATTTGTTGTTTCAAATAACTATTCACAATCATTTGACAAGCACTTTAATTAACAATGGTTAGAAATTTTTAAGACAATCATAAGAAAATTAATTCGATTGGAGAATTTTCAAAATTTCCAGCAATTTTGAAGTCTTTTTTGAAAACCAAGTCTTATTCTTCCAAAAACTACTTATTTGGAAAATCTAAGTGTCTAGTAAAAACAATATAAAATATTTCCAATTTGTTTATAGAGAGAAATATTGGAAGATTAATTAAACGTGGTTGAAGGTCCCTTGTTTATTTAATTAACTTTTCCGTAAATTATCACTCCTCCCTGTTTGAGGTAGTATTATGCAATGCGATATTAACAATAAATTTTATTTTCTAACCATATTTCATTTGAAATTCACCATGTCCAAAAACCAAATTATCATTATCTAAAAAATATTTCTTGAGCATCTTCCTGACCACAAAGATATATATCAAAATCCATTGCAAGATTATTATGATTACTAATGCATTGGAGAATGCCTCTGATCTCCGAAAAAAGATGTAGTAGATCGAAAATAGACGTCCAGGATTCGGCTGTTTGCCAAAAAGTAGAACATCGCAGTGGTGCAATTTGTTCGAATGACTACTTCGATCTTTATATAAAAGTTCTACTGAAGGATCTTTCAAATAATTTTTATGCAATATGTATATTGCATAATATATTTTTAACACTTTCTTTTAAAAGGATAAAATGATAAATACAAAAGTAAATTAATTGTAAAGAAAAGACAATTTTAACATGGACATTTGTTTTATTTACGATTATGGAAATAGCATTAGGCATTTGCAACAAAAGAGGCACAAAGCACTTTGAAAATTACATTGAAGAAGATTCATAGATAAATCACAAAATAGTTTCATATATACCATGAGAAGGTAGTTTATATCCAAAATACTACGGGACTAGATAAAATATCCTTTGAATATTATACAACAAACTTCTATGTAAAATTAGCATTGTTTTTCACTTCAGTGCAAAATATTAACTTATTAGATAGAAAATAATTACCAACAGGAATTTATTATTAAATCGATTGATCGAGAAAAAAACTTTGAGAGCTATTCCAAGTATAGACACAATGAGATTTTATCTTTCTAAAATCTTTAAATATATTTTTGGAAATTTTTTTTATCAATATAAGTAGCTATATATTAAATTGGTCCAGCAATATCCCCAGCGTTTGATTTCAACATTCATTTTTTCATTCTACTTTCCAAAAACAGAAGTAGATTGAGACTTGTTTAAAATAATCTATAAAATTAAGTTTTTGAGGGATGAGATTTCGCTCTCTATTCGTCCATAATGCCTTATATGATTGGTGTACAAATTGAAGGTCACGACCTACAAGGTTTTTACTAAAAAAACTTGATGATTTGCATATAATTTAAACTACTTTTATAACGTATTAAATTATTTAATTACAAAATAATTACTTAAAAAAATCTGTTATTACACATATTTAATACTTTTAATTATGTCTTCTATTTAATTCTTCCTATCTGTGTACGCTTTGTTTTCAATATTAGTTGCTTTAAAATCCAAACAATGATCAATATTTCGCCAGGAAGATAATATGAGAATAGCATTCTCGAATACTTCCCCAAATAATGAAAATATATTCTATTGATTTTAGATAAATAAATTTCATAAAAATTAAATAATTTTAAAACTCTGTTTATAATTCTCAAGCCATGCTGTATATTTTATTTTCGTTCATATTTACATAAATGAAATGCTATTACCTTGGAACATGAAGTATTAATTACATGAGATTAGGCTAAAACAAGTGTAGAAGGTAAGTAACGCATTTTTTTGGTTATGCAATGTAAATATATATCTATAATTTACGGTGCATGAATTTTTAGATAGTTTGTCGAAATTTGCATATCAATATTTTCTATATTTTGGTTAACTATCTTTCTAATTTAAAAAGAAAACTGCTATTGCCTTAAATATCCAGTCGGTCGATTTATTTTTGTTTTTTAAGAAAGTGGGTGACATTCGAAAAAATTTGATTAAAACTGCTTTACACCATCAACTACACATTGCTCATCTGTAAAAGTAAAGAATAAAGGAACGAAGGAATCTAGTGAATTCATCATTGTCTAGTGTTTATTCTCTGATCTAAATTCAAACTCTGATTCCGGTTATAGCCTCTATCGTATTTACTTCAATTGGAATCAACTGAATGGATGCACACACCGAGTGTATAAATTAACTTTATTTGTCTGTCGATAAGTAACATGAACAGACATTTCTGCGTGATCATACTGTTTATAGTCTTAACTCACTGATACGACATAGCTATAAAAGAGCAGAGTTGGCCCTTTGCAGAAACCTCGAAGAAATGATCTAAGGCTCATTTGATTGCTTTGTTAATGCCGTACATTATACTATATATATATATATATATATATATATATATATATATATATATATATATATATATATATATATATATATATATATATATATATATATATATATATATATATATATATATATATACATATATATATATATATATATATATATACATATATATATATATATATATATATATATATATATACATATATATATATATATATATATATATATATATATATATATACATATATATATATATATATATATATATATATATATATATATATATATATATATATATATATATATATATATATATATATATATATATATATATATATATATATATATATATATATACTAGCATTATTGCCCGGCGTTTCCCGGGTGGATATATAGATATAAAATATTTCATGCATTCCATCAAAAAAATACTAGGCTGCACTCCTGCTCTTCATGTTCATCTGGTCAGACAGAATGCGCTTAGCACGTTTCTACTGAAATGATATACAAAGAATAAGAAAGAAAGAAACTTTGAGCCTGCGGACCTTCGTCTCATTTTAAGGTCATTCCCAACCCTCTTTCTCCCTGCGCATTGGAATTTGACACCCCCCTCCGTCATCCTTAAACCACCCCTCTTAACGCAGCTGGTCGAGGGGAATACACAGGGGGTAGACGCACCTCTATCGGGCACAAAAAACATTAAAAAACTAATTGAGCCCCAAATTTCGTTTTTCCTGATTTAAGTTTCTCGGGTCCAAAACATTAACTGTGCCGAATTTGGTCCCTGAGGGTGAAACAGTCTATGATTCTATAGCGGACAAACAAACAGACAAGCCCTTATATATATATACATATATATATATATATATATATATATATATATATATATATATACAATAAAATGCAATACTGTGATTTTAGCAGTTAACCTGGATGTTCCGATTTTTAAATACACTGCTGGCCACTGTAAATGCAACACCCTGAAGGAAACATGCAAATAACATGAAATTTACAACATGCATTAGCGGAGGTGAGATATGCAAATGATTAGAATTTCAGCGCAGACGCACATCACGCGCGCCTGTGGCGCCACTTCAAAGCGCTATTTTAGGCTTGGAGATTTCGACGATTTCAAGTTCGGCAATTGTGTTTTTCTTGTGGTTTTTTCAAAAAAACGATCAATTATGCCTCGTCGAAAACAGTGATCATCTTTTGATCAAGTATCCGAGTTCGACAGAGGAAGGATAGTGGCCTACCGAGATTGTGGATTATCTTTCTGGGACATCGGTAGTCGTGTTGGACGAAACCAAACAACTGTAATACGGATATGTGATCGTTGGATGCAGGAGGGTACGACGGACCGGCGTGTTCGATCGCATCCACCTCAGCGCACCACTTCACGTGATGACAGGCAAATTGTGGGCATGGCAGTGACGGATCGCTCAGTCACATCACGAACAATAGCACAGCACATGCAGTCTGTAACGCATCATCCAGTGTCTGCGCGTACCATTCGACGTCGTTTACAGCAGAGTGGTCTGTCCGCAAGATGTCCATTGCTTTGTCTACCCTTGACGCAGAACCACAGACGTCTCCGCTGACAATGGTGCGATGACAGAAGGATGTGGACGGCAGAATGGAATGAAATTGACTTTACTGACGAGTCACGCTTCTGTCTGCAACACCACGATGGTCGCATTCGAGTCTGGAGACACCGTGAAGAGAGGATGCTGAACAGCTGCGTTATGCACCGCCACACTGGTACTGCACCGGGTATTATGGTATGGGGCGGTATTGGATATCACTCTCGCACACCTCTAGTACACATTGCCGGTACTTTAAACAGCCAGCGCTACATCTCCGAGGTGTTGGAGCCTGTTGTCCTTCCTTACCTTCAGGGCTTGCCCACAGCCATATTTCAACAGGATAATGCGCGACCACACGTGGCACGCATTGTCCAACGGTTCTTCGTCAATCGGCAGATTGAATTGCTTCCCTGACCGCCTCGCTCCCCGGATCTTTCACAGATAGAAAACATGTGGTCCATGGTTGCTCTACGATTGACACAGATTCCATCCCCAGCTGCCACAGCAGATCAACTTTGGCAATGTGTGGAAGCTGCTTGGTCTGCTGTACCCCAAGAACTCATGCAAAGTGTCTTTGAATCAATGCCGAGGCGTGTGGCAGCGGCGATCTCTAACAATGGCGGCTACTCTGGCTACTGATTTTGGCAGGATCCACACTTCACAGAAGTCTATAAATTTAATTATTTGATACTTGGTCAACATGTTATCTACAAAATAAATTTTGTTGTGATATCTCTTGTCTTTCTTGTTGTTGTAATTTGGGTGGCCAGCAGTGTATATATATATATATATATATATATATATATATATATATATATATATATATATATATATATATATATATATATATATATATATATATATATATATATAATTTGCTTCTGCTTTCGTGATACAGAGTTTCAAAGAAATAAAGGTATTTATACGACAAAATAAAACTATTCTCTAATAAATAAAAATATCCCCTCTATTATAATATACACACAAGTACATTAAAAACAAATACGGATAGCTATTAGATTTTGGTTTAAAGAAAGGAAGAGGGAAAATTATGAATTGACCATTTAATAATAAAAAATACAAAGAATGTAAATAGCCGAAAATATACTTGTCAGAAATTTAAATAAAATCTAAAAATGAAATATTGTTCACAACTGTTGGAAAACTACTGCAATCATGAGTTACATCCTAAAATTAGTGGATCCTTTCAATGCCTTAACAGATGTAATTAGGACGTGTTAGCGAAATGAAATAAAAGACAGAATGAGAAATGATGATAGGGTTTTAATGTGGTAGGTTAATAACCTGGAGCCTCCGACGAAGCCATCTGCATACAGAATATAAAACCTTACCCCTTCTTTTCAAATATTCTTTTAAGAAGTAGATTTAATAACGTGCTCAAATTCTTTTAGCTTATGAATAATGCATACCGTAATTTCATATGAACAAATTCTAGTAAATTAAAATTCTCCTGTTTTATAATATGTCTTTTATTTTCCAGTCTATGAACTTTAGAAAAACGTAAAAAGACAGACATATTTTTATTCACAAGAAAAAATATTAAAACTTTCGGCAGACTTCACAAACCATATCATTTCATGTCTTTGCACATAATTTTTTTTAAAATATTGGCAAAATAATGAACATCCATATTAATGAGCCAAGTCTTCATTGCATCATAAAAAAAGGAACGAAAAATTTCTTAGAGTTATTAGCCTAAACAGGTTGTCTATACCGGATGTCTAGAACTCTTCAACTTTAAGATTTTATATGTCGATAGTACTTATACTACAGGGTGTTTGAGACATCATTTGAACACACATCCTTTTGACATCATTTGAAATATAAATATGTTAGCATTTACATTGGCTAATCTAATCAAGCTGAAGAGGCTTATTATTGAGTAATAACATATTTGTTAGTCAAATAACATTTTGTTCTTTCAACTTAAGAACGAGACAAACGAAAACCTATTTTCTGTTATAAAGATTTCTAATTTCTAACTAATTACCGCGTGCTTGGAATTCATTTAAGTCAATATTTTAGAATGTCTTGGAAATCACTTAACTAATGAATATTAATATCCACAGTCATTAGATTTACACTGCATCCGAGAATAATGAGCAGTTCCAATAGATTAATTATTGCATTTATTTTTCTTTGTAGTTCAATGAATAGGAAATAAATCAGTGCGATGAGTAATTTCGGGTCGGAACATATTACAAATTATATATATATATATATATATATATATATATATATATATATATATATATATATATATATATATATATATATATATATATATATATATATATACACAGTGCGTCAAATAAGTTTTAAGACTCGTCCCAGAGAGTAGGTTGTAAAGGCGCTTTGAGTGTAAATCCGCATGCGTCATAACGTCCATCGTCTGCTGGCACACTGCTAACAAGTTGTGCACATTTCGTTAAGTAGTTGAGAGAAGGCGAGCGTTTAATGAAGAAGTGAATATTTTTCATGTTGATTTTTTAAGATGGAGCAAAGAGCTTTAATTAAATTTAACGCAAAACTTGGTAAAAGTACTTCGGAAACATAACAACTCATGAAACAAGTTTACGGTGACTGTTGTTTAAGTAGAAGAAATGTTTTTGTGTGGCCCAAACGTTTTTTAGACGGAAGAGATACGGTAGAAGATGATCAGCGTAGTGTAAGACCAATTTCATCTAGGAGACATAAAGTTATTGAGAAAGTACGAAATTTCGTAACAAACGATCGCTGTGCATCACTGAGAATGATGGAAGACTCTTTAAACATCAACAAAGATACAATTCGAACCATCCTGCATGAAGATTTGGCAAAACAAAAGTGTGTGCTGAATTTGTTCCACACACTTTAACCCCTGAACAAAAAGCAATGAGAAGTTCACATTGCGGAGACATTATTTCAGCCGCTGAAAACGTTCCAAACTTCTTGAAGTCCATTGTTACAGGTGATGAAACCTGGTGTTTCCAATATGATCCTGAAACAAAACGCAAAAAGTGCGGAATGGAAGTCACCAAATTCACCACAAGCCAAAAAAACAAGAAAAGTTCCATCCAAAATCAAAACAATGCTCATTACATTCTTTGATAGTAAAGGTATTATCCACAAAGAAGTTGTTCCAACTGGACAAACAATTACAGGTCAATACTACTTAGCTGTTTTAAAGCGTTTGATGGCCAGAAATCGTCGCATTCGTCCAGACTATAGGACGGAAAGCAGTTGGTGTTTGTTACACGACAATGCACCCAGTCACACCTGCCTTATTGTTAGTCGATTTTTGGCAAAAAATAATGTCTGTGTGTTGAACCATCCACCGAATTCACCTGATTTAGCAACCTGTGACTACTCCTTATTCCCAAAACTTAAAATGAAATTAAAAAGGTGGTATTTTGAGCATATTTCGACCATACAAGAAGCTTCGACGCGTGCTTTGCAGGCCATTCCACAAAGTGATTTACAACAGGCTTTCGATTCATTATTAAATCGCTGTAAAAAGTGTATTGAAGCCGGAGGGTTCTATTTTGAATAAAAAACCAAAACAGGTATTAATTTCTTGTTTCCATTTCTTTTTACAGACCCAGTCTTAAAACTTATTTGATGCACTGTGTATATATATATATATATATATATATATATATATATATATATATATATATATATATATATATATATATATATATGGATGACCTCGATTCGCGAAACTATATTGAAGTTCCATCAAGGGAATCTATTTTAGACGTACAGGGTTTGGCGAGATAATTAACGCTTACGTAAACAAAACATGATTCTAAAAAGTCCATGTGGTGCTTTGGGTATGCGTGGTAAAGGGGGACGCGGTGATGAGAACATAGAATTATGCAGATTAAATTGGGAGGTCGTTGCTTGCGGGCCTTCAGCTGAGTGCCGCGGCGGTGCCTTGAAACTGACGAGAGCTCAGATGCGCACTTGGATCAGTGGTTGTAATAGATGAAAAAATAGACCTGATTTACTGGGACATATAACGTGAGCTTCCTGTTTTTAGACTACATTACTTAGGATTTCAAGGAGTTTACATGATTTCATTGCCACGAACTGAATTTAGTAAACGGGAGTAAATCAAGCCCGTTTCACACACACACATATATATATATATATATATATATATATATATATATATATATATATATATATATATATATATATATATATATATATATATATATATTTATATACATATATATATAATGAGAGAGAGAGGGGTAGATTTTAACTTTGAGGTTATTACGTTTACCATAGCAACTTGAACTTTAAAATTTATCATATCTTCTACTCACAACTATACAGATTAAAAAACATATGTCACAACGCTGAAGATTTTTTGGTGGCATGTAGCATTTTCGAGAAAAACCTATGTAAGAACAATTTCCCTAAAAATTTCGGCAATTTATAAGTTTTAAAAAAATGGCATTTAGACTCAGGAATTTATAAAGACGTTTAGGATAGGGTTCCTGTTTACATTTGTTTAAACTTCAATCGGGTGTGGCGCTGTGATTTTGTTACAGTGAGGTAACTACTAGGGTAAAATTGGCTGCTGTTTCGGCATAACCGTCATTTACGGAATTCGGGTATGAATGAATCTTTGACTTTTCATTAGGATTGTACATGTACTTGCATGTATGTTGCGTTGAGCCCTTACCGTAAGTTGTGCTTGTCTTTTCATTTTCTTTTGACTAAATGTTTCAATGGGGAACTGGGGCCTTGGTATATTTTTTGGTTATACCTGCATCCTATTCAGAAAGTTTCCCCTAGTGGTAACTGATTTGGTTAGGCTCCCTGATGACGAGACCAGTCGGTTACCTTGATTTCTGGTTCAGTTCAAGCACTACTACAGAATCTTGCCTATGGTGCGTTGAGTCCTGAGTGCTTGATTTCTGTTTGTTTTTTGTCTGCATTCTTCTTATAATTATCTAGCTCTGTTGGATTATTTATTTTTAGTTATATTTGTCCATGTTCAATATAAGGATAAACAGCAACTGCGCAATCGCTTATTGAAAAGTTTTATTGATTGGATAGTTTTTAAGTTAACTTGTTTAGCAGTCTATGCTCGCTTTTTAATTTTGGTTTTATATTGCCGAAATTTGTAGGGAAAATGTTCTTACATAGGTTTTCCTCGAAACTGCTACATGCCTCCAAAAAATCTTCAGCGTTGTTACATATGTTTTTTATTCTGTATAGTTGTGAGTTGAAGATATTATAATAAATTTTATAGTTCAAGTTGCTATGGAAATTGATAAACGTGATAACCTTAAAGTTATAATCTAGTATTTTATCATATATCCCAATTTTTAATTCGCTATTTAGATTTTTATTTTTTATATCCAGATAAGTCGCAAAATGATAATTATCATTAGTGCTGTTTAAAGTTAGTTCCTATGGGTAGATTTGATAAAGAAATTCCAAATTGTTGCAGTTAAAAATTATAAGGTCATCAAGATACCTAAATCCGGTAACATCATTTGAGTTAAGAAATTTAGTTTCGTAAGAATGCAAGAAGATGTTTGCAAAGGCGCTAGAGAAGCTATTCCCCATAGGGATACCCTTTATCTGTTTAAAGAAACTCAAGCCATTATAGAGGTAGTTTTCAAAAATTTTAAATTTACATAAATCAGTCCAGTCACATTTTAAGATTAATGTACTATCCAGATAGGCATCATAAATTTCTGAGCAGATATTTATTAAGTTATCATGGGGAATACTAGTAAACAAGTTTTCAAGTCAAACGTGTGTATGCTATCTATATACTAACTCTTTAAAAATTGTAGAACATCCTGGTTATTATTTATAATAAAGCTATTTTCGGTAACCCTGATTTTATTGAGGAACAGTATGTGTGATGAAGCGCTTTCGATTTTAAAGAAAAATTAAAATTTTTAGAGAGATAAAGTGATCGAAGGCTGTTTTCATCACATTTCGGTTAGAATGCTAGGAAGCCGCCTTTGATTAGAGGACGGAAGAGTCGTCTTTTACGCCTTAGCCAATTTAAAAGTGGCGGTGCGCGATAGGGGGTAGGTGATTCCAGACGCAGATAAGGGGATGGCACCAGGGTTTGACATTAAAGTAAAATACCCTATTGTAAAGAATTTATTGGACCTGTAGACCGCAAAACACGTGGACTGGACTTTGGGTGGTCTGTTGTATGACGTAATTAAGGCGGGCATGAGTTATGGGATTATCCAATCCAAGAAATGAAAATTGAAGCTAAGTGGTGGATTTTTGAAAGCTTTCCCGAATGGATTAGGAGTCACGAGAAGGCGTGGACTTTGTTATAAAAAAATAAATAAATAGAAGACTTAGAGTTTTTTTCGGAGATTCACTGCTGCATGCGGCCCGGGTTTGCCTTCTCCCCGGTGCTTAGCATCGCAGGTGATGAGAGATTGTCGATTAACTGTCGGAGACCGGTTGATTCTTCCCGGTATGATTGCATCATGATCCCGTTTTCGAGAGAAGAGAGAATTGCGCTTTCACGATGGAGTGACGACATATAGGAGATCCGATTGATTATTCCCGGTATGATTGCATCATGATCCCGTTTTCGAGAGAAGAGAGAATTGCGATTTCACGATGGAGTGACGACATATAGGAGATCCGATTGATTCTTCCCGGTATGATTGCATCATGATCCCGTTTTCGAGAGAATAGAGAATTGCGCTTTCAGGATGGAGTGACGACATATAGGAGATGCGGTTGATTCTTCCCGGTATGATTGCATCATGATCCCGTTTTCGAGAGAAGAGAGAATTGCGCCTTCACGATGGAGTGACGACATATAGGAGATCCGGTTGATTCTTCCCGGTATGCTTGCTTCATAATCCCGTTTTCGAGAGAAGTTACCAAGTCCGATGATGAGATCGTCACCCGTGTTCCAGTCCAGTTAGCATCAAACTGAGTGAGTGTTAATCATTTTGTCTTGTTCAGACCCAACATCGAGAATTTGAATGATTGAGTGCGGGATCAATGTTTATTTTTTAAAATATAAATTTTGAGAGAGAATAGTTCTTTGCCGTAGGTAAAATAAATAAATTTATGCTCCCTGAATCCAAAAGGTGTAGATTTAATTAAATACATGTCATTCGATATGAATCGAGGAGAAAATACTAAAAAATTTGTAAAATGTGTAAACTGTGTGCGAAGATTTGATGATTCGGTTTTTGAGTTAAATTGTAAATAGATAAGGTTGTAAATAAATCAATTTTATTTTGTTACATTGGAGTCAGTCATCTTTGCTTTGTGTAGTTGATCTAAAGGAAGGTTTTAGAAGCAAAGTTTATTTGACCTGTTCGGTTGCAAACCTGTCTAGAGCTTTTGGGTTGTATTCAAGAAAATAAATAAAAAAACACAACGCACCCAAATACCTATTAATTATAAATAATTTGTACTAACCCAAATAATTTACGAATCTCGCCCCCCAAAAAAAAAATAATTTGAAGACAGGCAACACGACAGTATGCCGGTAAAAACATTTCTTTATTTAAATTTACTTGACAAAGTACTTAAGTATTTCGAAACAGTCTCACACAAAATTAAGTTATTTTTTCTCGCTTTCAATCATTTCTAGCTATTTTCACATGAAACTGAAAAGCCATAAAATGTCACATCCGTCATTTTAGTTTTGTAGAATTGATGTATTCAACTATGAATAATATTTGAGTGTTGTTTTCAAGCACTGATTTTGAAAATGCGTTTCTTTCATGCATTAACTACATTTAATATCACAGTTCATCATCAAAATTTCTTCCCCAAAAAAAAATAAATGAATGTACTGAAATATTTAAAGAACATTTATTCTATTCAAATAAGAGAATTTTCTAACAGCTACTTATTTGCCTGATAAGAGTTAATGAAAAACAATAATCTATAGAAAGAAATATACCCTAAGGAATTTTAATATTGTCAGTGAGGTATTTCAAGGATCTTGTTTAATTTATGTTCAATGAAAAACATTAACTAAAATTTAAATAGCAAGTTATTAATGAATAAATAAAGAAAAGTACACAGGATAATATTTTAGAAACATTAAATTAGATTTAAAAATAAATTAGACATGTCCTTGTGCGTTTAATTCATTTCGGTATATTAAAAGCTTTTCTCGACATAAATAATAGCCTCATTTGAATTTAATCAAAATGTTTCGGGAATAAAATTGCATTTAGTATTACGAACAAGACTTAAATAAATTAAAACTGCGTGAAAACTGATTGAAAAACGTAGTAATCAGTCTTACATTCATTATTACTATTGTTTAAATACTTTTTATTGTTTAGATTATTCCTTTGAAAATTACTCTCAAAACAGTTAACGTTTTATTAAAATAGATTTAAAAGTATTGAAAAAATATAATTTAATTTAAAAAGGGCACTGTCGACTTTCCTTTTCACTGAAATGTCTTTGAAATTATTTAAAAATGATATTGAAAATATTTTCAACAGACACTTTTGTTAGAGAAAAAATTTAAATCATATTTGGCTTAAGTATAAAATATATAATATAAACTTTTTATTACTTTCTCAATAAAAACCTATACGGACTTTATAAATTCTTTATAAACTGAAACTTTATAAAGAAACTGTTGCCTAACAATTATAAAATAAATTATTTTTTGCTTTAAAAATTAGCTCCAAATTATTTAATATTTTCTTAAAATATATTTAAAAGTATTACAAGAATATAATTTCATTTAAAAAAGGCCTTAACCTACTTTCCTTTACAGTGAAACGTCTTAACTACAGTAAAAAATTAAATTGAAAATATTTTAAACAAACACATTTGTTAAATAAAATATTTAAATCGTATTTGGCCTAAGTATAAATTATATAAAATAAATTCTTTATAATTTTCTTAATAAACACTTAGTTGGGCTTAATAAATTCTATATAAACTGAAACTTTATAAAAGAAACTGTATTATAACACGTATAAAATAAACTCCTTATTACTTTAAAAATTACCTCCAAATCCTTTAATATTTTCTTAAAATATATCTAAAAATATTACAAGAATACTATTTCATTTAAGAATGACAAAAACCTACTTTCTTTTTTCTGTCAAACGTCTTAACTACAGTAATAAATTAAATTGAATATATTTTCGACAAATGTTTTTGTTTGAGAAAAATATTAAAACATCTTGGCTTAAGTATACATTATATAAAATAAAATCGTCTGTATTTATAAAATAAAGTGTTACCTACACAAAATAACATTTATGTCTTTATGGCAGAGAATCTAAACTCCATCGTGCTACCTACAATCATCTATTTACAGCCATTTTATAGCGCCAGGGAGTCACAATTCAACTGCTTCAACGGTTGTTTACGACAAAGTGTGACTTTTACAAGATTACAAACTGTGTCGCTTGAATCAATTTTATTACCTAGACGCATTGGTCTGAAACTCTGTGTGAACATTATTTGAAGTAGAAACACCTAAAAATAAGTTTTGAGTTAAGAATGTATGGCAAACGGTAATCGATAAGCATTTTATATATTTTTTTATTAAAATATATATTTCTATTAAAATATATATATTTCAACTTTATATTTCACATTTCATTGTCAGTTATTTGATTTCGAATATAAAAGAATGCTGGATAATTTCCAACGTTTAGCACGTTACGGGGAAATTAAGAACAAATTCAATTGTTACTAATTTTCTAATCCCGAAACATCAGTAATTCATATATTTTTGTAACTTTTCTGTAAAATACCGTTAAAACGTAATAAGATTCTTTATCAATATGTTTTAAAATTATCTATCTATCTATCTATCTATCTATCTATATATATATATATATATATATATATATATATATATATATATATATATATATATATATATAAAACAGTTCCGTAACTGACTGACTGACTGACATTAATCTCACAGACCAAACCGCTGGACCTAAAGGGCTGACATTTTGAATGGTGATTCTCCATATACTGTAGGGGTGCACTGAGAGAGATTTTTGAAAAATTCTTCTTAGATTTTTTAATTAAATTTTTAAGCTGATTTTGTAACATTCTTTAAAATTTGCATTTAAAATTATAATCCGATGGTTATAAAATATACGAGAAAGATAAAAATAAATATCACGAGAAATATCCTAAACTTTCCTTTAAAATGACATCTTTTTCGGATCTTCACCTCCATTTTCTGATTTTTGATGAATTTTTAAATATTGAATTTTAGAATTTTATTTATTAAATGCTGATAACGTGGTTTCTTTTCTTTTTGTGATACTTTAAACTAATTTTGCGTCACGTGCATAACAACGAAATAGATAAAAAATCATTTATTTTCCTTGCTAATACGGCAGACATTATCCAAATAATATTAAAATACAGTAAAAGAAATGTTCCTGAAACTGCACTATATTCTTTAATATGTTCTATTAAATTTAATTTCAATATTTTCTTCTTCATTATTTGTTCTATAAAAATATCCGTTATGACTTTTTATGAATACATTTTTTCGTTTTATTACATCAGTTGCATACATTGTTCTTTGTATTTAATTTGAATGTACTCCGTAGCGAAGTACGGGTGTTCAATTAGTTTATTAATATTTTGTTCAGCAAATTATGCTATCACGTACGTACTTTGAGCGTATTCATGAAATTTTAATGCTTACTATGCAATTCATGAAATGATTGAAATTTTGTTTACGTATAACTGTATAATATAGCAATACGGAAAATGATGATCGATAGAGGACCTCATAAATACTTAGTTGACTAATTTTCGAGACAGATATTTATTTCCACCAGATCCTTTACTTTTTAATACAATTTTCTTTGAGCAAATTTAAGCAATGAACATAATCTACACAATTTAAAGTTATAATAATTTGCGTTTTGAAAAGTCTTTTTTCTTAAGTAAATAATTTTTTAGATTGGTACTATGAAGTTCCAATAGCGGTCCATTTCAGATATTTTAACCCCTAGAAACTGGGTAATATAGGACATTTTAACTGAAAATTAGTAACGAATAATTACTTTATAATTTCAAAGAAAGAGATCTGTTGAAAAAAAAATGCTAATTAATGCTTGAATCGGTCATTTTGAAAAGGAGTCATCTCTATTTTTTCAATTTTTTCGTGAGAAGCAAAAACTGCAACTCGCCTTCATACATTATTAGTTAGACTAAATTTAGTATTTATTATATTTATAAGGCATCATTCCTGATGCAAAAATATAATTTTTTAATATTTTTCTTAACTTGGGGGTGGGGGGGGGCAAGAAAAAAAAGGAGAAAAGTTGAGATGAGTTTTTACAAAATGATGAGTGATGAAATTATGAGTGATGAGTGATTTTGGAAAAGTGATGAGAGATGAGTTTTAAATGACCGATTCGCTTATGCTTCATGCGCTTTACATTGTTTATTAAATTAATTCGTTTAATTTTTGAAAGTCCTGAAAGTCATTGATGTATACAAATTTGTAACATTTGTTTAAGTTCTCCATAAGGTTTATAACCTTTTGTGAGCAATATTTATTAATATTTTAATCTGAAAATTGTGCATACATATTTCAACCTATTTACCAAATTTAAATGTTTTAAAATCAGTTACGTGAATGAGTGAATTTTTATTTTTTTATGTTTGTATTAATTTGCAACAGAAATATGATGATTGATAGAGCATTTCATTAAGTAGAAAACTAACATTCGAGACATATATTTGTTTACAAAGGACCATAAATGCACTTTTAAGTAACGTCTATTACCTACTGAGCACTTTTGGACTGATTATTCTGTAACAAATTTTCAACTTGAAAAATTGGTATTCATAAGTTCCAATAGCAGCACATTTTAGGTAGTTTGAATACCAGATACTGCATAATTTGAGTATGTAATAATTTGGGTATTTTTGTAACATTCTTTAAAGTTTTATTTAAAATAATAATCTGAGGGTTATAAAATTTATGTCACAAGAAAGATCCTAAAAATGTCTTTAAAATGAAATGTTTTTCGAATCTTTACCTCCATTTACTAATTTTTGGTGAATTTTTTAAATATTAATTTTTTAGAATTTAATTTATTAAATGCTGAAAACGTGATTTCTTTTCTTTTTGTGATACTTCAAATGAAATTTGAGTCACGTGCATAACAGCGAAATTGTCAAAAAAATATTTGTTTTCCTTGCTGATGTGGCAGATGATTGGACATTATCCAAAAAATATTAAAAATATAATAATACAGTAAAAGAAATGCTCCTCAAACTGTACTATATTCTCAAGTATGTTCTATTAAATTTAATTTCAATATTTTCTTCTTCATTATTTTGTCTATAAAAATACCCGTTATGATTTTTTTATAAATATATATATATATATATATATATATATATATATATATATATATATATATATATATATATATATATATATATATATATATATATATATATATATATTATATATTATATGCAAATGTACTTCATTTGAATGTGTTTAACGAAGAATAGTTTTTGTATTTCAAAGACAAGGTTCTTTTCAAAGCAAATATAAACGATATACACATAACTACTTAGGTTCTATGGGCTTCACAGGAATGATTAAATCATCACTTTTAATTCGATTTGTGTTTTCTTCTAATGAGAGAGATGGAAATATCTAAATATTGAACAATTAGGCTGAATTCAAAATATCCATGATCTTAAGAATGAAAAGTTTAGTTGCAATTTACTTTCTTTAAAGCACTTACTTGTATATTAATATAAAGATTTTGACTCATCGTATGATTAGATTAAAATGTGTACTTACCAATTTGTTGATTTAGAGGGTTGTCTATTAAACAATGGAAGCAAGAATGGCAACCATCGGATGGGTCAGGTATTTGTTCAAATACTAAATGCAAAAGAAAATTTCATACTTTATGACTGTAACAGTGTAATGCTTGATAAAAATGCAGTTCAAATGTTATTTCCCGATTTAATAAACTACTATAAAAATTTATAAACATTGAAAACCCTACATCTTTCTTTAAAGCTCTGTAGTATGATTCCAATGATATACTTCGGTGAACATAAGTAAAAGAGTCAATATTCGAGAAAATAAATTTATTAAATTCATAGGGAAGGTAATCACGTATTTCTATTTCTGTTTCCAGCATTTTATTTTAGGTATTAGAGAAATGTAAGCGGCATTATATTGAATAGTATGTAAGAGAATTTCCGCTTTGCAAGAGGAACCAATTTATTTTTTAAGAATATTACTGATAGATAAGACAGGGGGTAGAAAGAAGTTTCTTTTTCCTTTCTAGTAATTTAGGAATTTTACAGATACAAAGTGTCCATGGAATGTTTAATATATTTTTTTAAGTTTGAAGATATTATGTTATTCTAGTTAAAAGCGTCTAAAAATTTCCCGAGTGACATTGGGGATTGATAGGAAATAAAAGCTGACATAAAAGTATTTTTAATGCTTTTTCCGAGTTTTTCCTGCTTTCATGCTTCTAAATGCCAACACATTTTTCAGTGATTGGTATACAGAAATTATAACTATACCCCAAATAAGAAAAAAAGTACGTATCAAATTTTCTTTTTTCACGAATTCAATAATGATGTCTCCAAATATGATTGTCTCTGGGCGTTGAAAAAATTTAAGTCACGTTACATTTTTTTTAGTCACGACAGAATTTTTTTTACGATTACAGCGCTGTGGTTAAAAAGAAAGTATGTGTACATTATTTCTGTTATTCTTAGATATTAATTAAGCTTACAATTACGACCGATGGACGAAAACGATGGATTTTTCTATATAGACTCTATGTAGAATATTGCTACGAATTTTTCTTGTCTATGGTAATCTTGCTAAATATGAGAGTTATCGCCAAATTCGCGATGGATTTGGTGACTTATTTTGGCCCAAATATGGCGATATCGCACCAAATGGTCCCCAACCTTCTAGATATTTCTGAAAGCTTCTAGAGATTTCTAGCTGCCCGACCGATAAGGGGCGCTTTGGAAGTCTATGAATATACCTGACATTGGCATTGGAACTCAGTGTTCTTTGCTGTAGAGAATTGAAAGTATTGAAAGTGCGTTAGGCGTGTATTGTATTAAAGACCCTGTTATCCTGACTCGTGTTTTTAGAGTTTCCTGCTCTATAGAAGACAGTTGTTACGTGTTTTCCATTTGAATTTCTGTATTCACCTGAAGAATTTAGAGAATAATAAATTTTATCTAGTTTGCACTTTCCGAAGAGATTTAATTCACTCCTATCGAACTCAGGAAAACGGAAAAACATGTATCCAGGTCATGCTAGTTAACAAACTCTAGAAAACAGCAATCATTCTTCTGACGAAACAGAAAGTAACTCCTTATTCCTTAGTATGTCAAAGAACACATTTCAGTTATAACGGACAGTCGTATATTAACTCAAACTAACATTTACTGCTGCGTACAATAATTTCTGAAGCTAAAATTAACCATGTAGAATATGATCTGTTGTATCGTTCAAAAATTATTTTTGTTGAATAGAAATACCGAGGACTACTAGCAATGACCCGTCAAAATGTTTGACAACAGCATTAGACCTTTTTGAATATTTTGAGGCTGGAGATACCATAACATACAACACTTCACATTACTATGTAGAGTCCAATCCTATATGTACTTTGCAAATTCAGTCTTGCACACAAGTAGATGCATTGGTGCGTCATTCCTCGCTAATGATTTCGTCTGTTTCACTAAGGTAAATTATCTTACATAAAAGAGAAAAATTATGTGTCACAGTGCAGGAAATTAAAATAAATCCTTAATCTTCAAATCTATAATCACAAAACCAATAAATATATTTCGCATTCACTTACCACTTCAATCAAAACTTTAAATTATTTTCTCCCTTAAACGTAACTTTCATACTTTGTAGATTCCAGAATGGGTTAATAGATAATTTATAAAAAAATTGCACTAATAAAATGTATACCTTATTAAAAAATATCTGCAGTAAAACCAACAGTGACACTTAATTGCTGTTTCTGGTACCAGACTACTTTCCTCGCCTTCAAGATCCTTCAATTATTTTGTAAACTCATTTTATAAAATTCCTTCAGGGATCTTTTACAAGACAGAAAGTAAAATCAAGCTGCAGGAGTCACTAAGAGAAATATTTTTCATATATTACTTGCAATGTTTTAAGTGCAGTTTTTGTTCCTATAGAGAAAATTTCCTCTTCCTGATTTTCAGACTGAATTATTATACAATTATTCTCTACTTTTATCATTAGAATATCATTAAGGAATAAAAGAAAAATCTCTACCGTTATTGTCTTTACATATTCTGTTTATTACCGTAGCTCTACTTTTTCTGGATTTGAAAATGGGAAAATGCATTACTCATTAAATTTTCATTCAACTTATAAATTAAAAAAAATAGCAGACAATTAGTCCAGAAACAGGTCATTTGCAATTATCCCAGTGTTGTTGCAGAGATAACAGGGCAATAAATAAAGGTCAGATACACATTTACTCTGTGTGTACTGGGCAGATGCGCACTAGGATCTGAAAAATATTTTCGGTTCTGAAAGTTTCAAAATTGTACTAATAGTTTTAAGTCCAACTTTTAAAACAGATGATTACTTGTTTAATCTGCAAAAAAAAAAATCACATTCTTAGCTGCTAGAACCAATAACATTTTCAGTCATTCAAATTCGAACTTTGGTCCATACTTAATCCGATTCACTTTATATTAAACGTCCCCAATATTCGGAGTCTATCATGTAAGGAGCGTAATTCAAATTTTATATATATATATATATATATATATATATATATATATATATATATATATACATGTCCTGAACACACTAATTTTTTTTGCCTAATTTTTGTGTTTGACTTAATTGTTCGTTTTAAATTATCGTACTATCTTAACTATTGTTATTGATTCTAATGTATATTTTCTTGCTGATTTCAAATATGCTACTAGTTTTTAAATGCCGCAAGTATTTTTTGTAGTACAGCTATCTGAATACAAGAATCTGTAGTATGTACAGAATAACATAATATGCGTAGTAGAATAACACAAAAATTTACAAATACGGTACATTTAATATGCATTTTGAAAATTTAGTTATTACATGTGTGAAAGCACGAATTTCACAAGAAGTTCTTCCGTGACAACATGGTTGAAGGAAAATATTAAAACTTCAGTTAACTCACGTTTGTTTGAAGGTTTTTTCTTTGAAATATCATAACCAATTTTATGCCATAAGTTCTCTATCGGATTAAGATCCGAAGACTGCCTTCGCTAGTTCATCATATTCACAGTATTATCTTCGAACCATTTCTGGACTACCTTTGCACGGTGATATGGAGCCTTATCGTTCTGAAAAATCCGTGACATCCCTCAAAAGATCTTCCGATATTGATAGCAGTTTTTTTTTTGTTGTATTTCACTGTAATCCCTGGCTTTCAGCGTTCCCCGCATGATGTGAAGTCTTCCAACACTAAGAGAAGACAAGCAGCTCCATATCATCACTTTCTTTGGTTGCTTTACTGTGGACTTCATACACTGAGGGCTAAATTCCTCATGAGTGCATCGTCTTACATAGGAGCTACTTTGGTTACCAGAAATAAAAACTGACTTTCATCACTAAATATTAACTTTTCTCAGTTTTTAATATTCCACAATGAAGAATCCCTTGCCCACGCCAATCTCCTCTTAAGTTGAAAATCGTTAGGTATTGGTTTAGGCGAGCTTTTCAGCCTCATAATCCAATTTCCAGCAGTCTTTCAATCACAGTTCTTGTGCCCACATTCACATTCGATGTCAAAGTCCACAGTCTCAAAATTTGCCGTGAATTAAGCTTTCTGCTTGAAAGTGAAATCCTGTGTAATATCCTGTCTTCACGTAAAGTTGTTTTTCTCGGTCGTCCAGATCGCTCCCTGTCCACAATATAATTTGTTTCGGAATATATTTTCAACGTTCTCACGACAGTAGAAATACAACATGGTACTTTAGCAGCAAGTTGGCTTATATAATGACCTTCTTCCTATCTTCTTCATATATATATATATATATATATATATATATATATATATATATATATGAAATACTACCTAAGCCACAACCCGAAAAGTGACAATTAATAGTATCCGGATACATAAAAAACAAAACGTACGTGCATAATAAAAGAAAAACATAGAATGATGATAACTCAAGTTCAAATAATAAAATATGGTTAAATGTTGATACTGGATCTATGGTGAATATAATTCCAAGTAAAATTGTTGAAAAATTAAATGTTCCCATTAGAGAAAACCTGTTTTCTAATTGTACGTATATAGTTCAATAGGTTTTTCACTATAACTTTATAACGAAATCAAATGAAGGTGTACTTAGGTGTTTATTATCTTTTGACTTAGGTGTTTATTTTCTCATGATTTAAAAAAAAATTTAAAAATATATATAAAAAATCAAAAAAAAAATTTAAAATGGTTAAAAATTTTTTAACTTATAGGGCAACATTGCTTATATGTATCAGTCGGTACTTTAATAGTGACGGTCTTATATCATGGCAACTTTAGATGTACGTATCAGTCGGTACTTTAATAGTGACGGGCTTATATCATGGCAACTTTAGATGTACGTATCAGTCGGTACTTTAATGGTGACGGGCTTCTATCATGTACGTGATTTTTAACTTTTTATGGTGTTAACCAGTATTTTGGGTTATTTGGTTAAGTATCATTTATTGCCTTTCATTAGGTTAATATCTTTATTTACCTATTAACTTCTTTATGCTTTTATGTATATATGTGTCAATCTACAAACAAAAGTTAACTAACATGGATAGGTCTTTTAACATTATAGCGACTGCCAGTGTTGATACTAATTGCTCGGTCTGTCAATAATAGGGTATTTGACAGATCGGCAGCAAGTTACCCTAGTCTTAGTGCCCTTAGTCTTATTACTAGCTATTTTTCTAAATCCTTGCCGAAACTAAGTGAAAACAGAAAAACAGTAAATTTTAATAATGCTCCCGCTTCCTCACTAAAATTACCTTTATACACGAATAGGAGCTTTTATCCTTGCATGGTTCTATTCAAATACCGTTGATGTAACGACAAAAGATGTAAATTGTGCCCTAGCGCAAACCCTCGCAGGTTAACACTGACTTAAAATCTAAAATCTTTTGCAAAGTTTATAATTGTGTTTATAAATTGACATGCAAAGTATGTAATCTATCTTATATAGGGCAAACTAAGAACACTTTAAATATCAGATTAAATCAACACCGTAGCAGTATTTATCGCTGTGATACTAATACTGAAGATTGTTCTTTTGAAATTCTACATTTTAAAAAACATGGTGTAGACTGTTTAATTGTGTCTATTATAGATGTAATTCCTGACACTAAAACTAGGATATGGTGGGAAGGAAATCATATTAGATTACATTCAACAGCATACCCATACGGACTAAACACTAACGTTTACGACAAAAATTATAATTGGAATTACATTGTTAAATTCTATACAAAAAGTGTATTAGATCAGAATTCTAACTATTCCAGTAGTAATATCAATCTAAAACGTAAACAAAGAGGTGGTCGTCGTAAGAAATATAAATATAAAGATTAATTAGACGCTTTCAACAAGCTATGTAAAACTATCAATTTAAAACCGGATTATCCAATAAAATGGATTAAAAACATCATTTATGGTTGTAAAAACTCCTGGTTGTTTTCTCCTGGTAATTATAATTGTAAACATAATATGACCGGTTACAATGAACACTACATCCACATTATAACAGGTAGTATTCAAATTACAGATAATATGGCATTGACTAATTTAAGGAATTATGATACAGGCTTTCGAATAGGTTATAAAAAGAATGTATTCCAAATATCCAAACGTAATCTTGATGAATTTATATATAAAACCGCTATAAATCATAGTATAACTGTTAGTATATTCGAAAGATGGAAATTTCATTATTTTAGTGATTTTAAAAATGCTTATATGAGAACTAAGCCAAATGATCATCATGTAAATTTAAAAACCTTAAAACTGTCTTTAACTGCTTTACAAGATCAATTTACAAAAACCTAAGTTGATAAGGTGTCTGCTAACTATGCATTTATATGCAAAAACTTATATTGTGACAAATTATTACAATGCTATAATGATAATACTGTTTATAAAAAAATAGATTCTATGTCTTGTACTATACAAAATCAAAGCTTTATATCGCCGTGCAGGTTATGAAATTAAAAATATAAAGTTTCCCTATTTAGTCTTAATCTCTAAATTTCATAAATCACCCGTTAACTTTAGAACTGCAACAGTGGGCTGCAATACGTACTTAACGTTTGCTAATAATAAACTTTTAAATATACTTAAAATAGTTTATAAAAAAATAAGTAAAGAAGGGGGCTAATTCATAAATAATAGCTTAGAAATAGTTAAACAGATAAAAGGTAAAGGAGATATAACTAACGTTAAAAGCTACGATTTTACGGATCTTTTCTCTATAAACCTAAAAAATCGCTATAGTATTATACTAGGATTATATGATCAATATGATTTAAAGACGTATATAACTGAAAATAAATATCATGCGATACTAGACCTTGTACTTAATGAAACAATACTATATAATGGTAGAAACTTCTATAAGCAAATACATGGAATACCAATGGGTGGAAGATGCTCATCTGCTATAGCAGATATATACCTTCACTTTTACGAAAGAGGAGTAATGATTCTTAATGAACTTATGTTTTTTCCGATATGTAGATGATATACTCATATGTTTTAATGAAAACTTAAATGCTATAGATATTAATTTTTACCCTAAAAATCTTAAATTGGTGGAGACTGATAAAGATAACTATGGAAATTTGGTATTTTTGGACTCGAGTTTAAATGTTAATCTAAATCTAATATCATACAGTCTATATGATAAACGCGAATTTTACAACTTTAAAACAATTAGAAATATGAATTGGAATAATGCTCTACATTTAAATATTAAACGCAATATAGTTACTAACCAATTAATACGTTGCCAACGTTTACATTCAAACACAAAAACTATGGAGTCAGTATAAACAAATTCATAACTATAGCTATTGACCAGGATTTTCCTGTCAATTTCCTCGTATCGATTTTAACCCAGTTTTTTAAATTAGGTAATAAAGATTGCGAGAATCGTTTTAACTTAAGTTGGCATCACCAAAAATTTTCCTAATACGGCAATATTTATCCCTACTATGTCTATAAAAGTGAGTGTGCTTGAGTTTCGTGTCTCTTGCTTGGTGGGAGTTAAGTATTTTTGTATCTTAAATTTTGTAGTGTGTTTGTTAATGTGTAATTATTTTGTTGATTAGTATTATTGTACTTCTGTATCTTAGTATTAAGATTTTTTCTATATTTGAAGGTTAAAACACTATTCAATTTGTAATTATGTTTAAGTTTAATATATAAGTAAAAGTATATGGTTTAACTTTGTTTCATGAAAATAATTTTTCTTCTTCATAATTGTTTATAACTGTCTTGGTGTTATAGCCGACATCCGGGAGTGTTGTCTGTACGCAAAACATGTTTAATCGGGGTTGGGGGGTCACAATCCCTCCAGTCATCAACTATACCAACTCCACTTACCGTTTTGCTTATTTTTATATGTCTATCTTGTTTTAGGTTTTAGAAGTATTAAATGGGCGCATCTGCCCCTTGTAGTCTTAATTTTAAATATCTGTATATCTTATCTTAATTTTAAAATATCTTAATATATATATATATATATATATATATATATATATATATATATATATATATCCTATAACAAAACTGTTTCAAAGATATTTACACTAATAAATGTATGTTTTGTAAAGTGGTAAGTCTAAATTATTCCAAGGTAAATGGAGACAGAAAATTCAATCGTATAAATAAATATATTACACAGAACAATCTTTTTCTCAGAACAATGTTTGGAAAAAAATGATTAGAGCACTTTTGGGAAACAATATAAATCACCACCGTATGCGAGGCCTCTTTTTCGAAGTTTAAACATTTTACTAATATCAAAGTACCACGATGCGGAATATTGATAATTTTTCTGAAGATTTGTGGTTTTCTTTTACCTCCAACACAAAGATTTATACATTAATTATTTACATAAACGTGGAGAAAGAATGATGTATATTTTATGAATAGAAATTTTTGTTCAAATTCTGCTTAGATGATGCTATTTGTTTTTTCAAAGGGAGCAAAAAAAATCGTTTTCAAACAAAATATACTTTTGTTGATGTCTATTTTTACGAAACAATTTTATTTATGTTTTTTTAAGAATTATTTTACTGATTTTATTTCAAAATATGGTATGCGTCATATACCTTTTCCTGGATGTTTGAAAAAATATGTAATAAGTAATAAATTGCATTTTTCCACATTGAGAGTTTATAGAATGATATTTCATTTCAAAGAGATATACAGAGCGAAATTTAAAACTCTAGACATAAAATATTTAAGTTTTTTCCTGAATATTCTTTCCATATTAATAGCGTTTGGATAACATTTTATTATTTTTTATTTAGATATAATTGCAATTTTAATCATAGTGTCTTATTTCTTACACATACTGAAAAATGTCATTGATGTATTTCATACTGTTTTGCAAAAGTATGTGGAAAAAGGCTTTTTTTCTGTAAACTATTATTTATTTATAGTTATGTTATAACAACATTAGTATATGACTACAAAAATCTTTTATACACTTGCAACAATGTTTCCAAAGATTATTTATAGTAAAAAATAATATTCTCTAACTGTTATAAAGAAATTATCTGGTATGCTAAAGAAAACATTTTCATTCACATTACTGCTACGGCATTAAAATTAAAACGCTTGTAGATCATGCTATATATAGGGTGCTGAATATCGAATACGCTAACAATATATGTTCCGCTTTAGTACAAAACTGACAGAAAAAAATATGTAATACATTCCTAAAATTTTTAGTTAGACTTAAAAAGGGGTGTACCTGGTTTTAGGAATAGTTCTGTTTCTTTATGTTTTGCTTGTATTGTATTCCGCTATATGTTTTTATAAAATGGAAAGAAAAAATACATAATTAATATTCAATGCCCATAATTTTGAATACACCAGGGTTCTGATAAAATTGTTTATAAAATGTAATTCTTATAATTTGCAGTAACATACATAAAAACATCGAAAATATCCCGGTTAAATTCGAAATCATAATTAAACGATAACAAATCTATTTAAAAGCAGTTAGGACATCGTTTTAACCAATACTCATCAGGATATATACCTTTATACACACACAGACACAGATACATATATATATATATATATATATATATATATATATATATACATACATACATACATATATAAATACACATACATATATACATACATATATATATATATATATATATATATATATATATATATATATATATATATATATATATATATATATACATACACACACACACCGAAGCACGTAAACGATGAATACGGATAGATAAAAAAAATACTCATTAGATTTTGTATCATAGAATAAAAGAGTGAAAATTTTGCCTTCGCCTCTTTAGGATCCAGACAGAGAATGTAAATTGTAGAAAATAAACCTTGTAAAAATTTAAATAGAATATTAAGATGAAATATTGTTCATAACTGTTTGAAAATTTCTGCAATCATGAATTGCATCCTAAAATTAGTGGGTCTTTTGAAAGCTTTAGTACTTGTAATTAGGACTGGTTGCCGAAAGAAAAGAAAAGACCAGAATGAGAAATGATAATAGGGTGTTAATGAGATAGGTTAATAACCTACAGCCTCCAACGAAGTCATTTGCATACAGAATATAAAGCGTTTCTCCTTCTTTTCAAACATTCTTTTAGAAGTAGATTTAATAATTTGCACAAAATCTTTTCGCTTATGAATAATGCATATTGGGACTTGAAATGAAAAAACTTGTAGCAAAATTAAATTTACGTGTTTTATAATATTACTTCGATTTTTTCAGTCAAATAAGATTAATAAAAAAACTTAAAAATATATACATATTTCTATTCACAAACAAACTTTTATTAGACCTTTTTGCAGACAACACAGTCTACATCATTATTCTAGAGGGGTTTTATTTCTCAAAATTTGGTAACTAGGAGTTTTGACACTAGATAAAGCTTTGAAAATTTGTATAGTCGACATTTGTAAGATACATTTGTGTGATCGACTACAAAGTTTATTATACGTGCCACCATAATATTTTAAATAAATCACATAAGAAACACTAAAGCTCCCTTGCATATAGGGGATTTATTTTTTTTAATATTGACACAATAATTAACATTCATAATTTTTAGAACAGCTAATGTGTAATTAGTGTTATTGGATTATGCGAACAAGTCTTCACTGCAAGGTAATAAATTACCCAAAAAAATTCCTACTGTGATAAGCCTAACTAATATAGCAATTGAAGATGCCGAAAAGTAAACTCTTCACCTTTCAGATTTAATATTCGAAAGTATTTGTACAGCAGGGTGTTTCAGATAATTTGACAGCATTTGAGATATAATTATATCAGCAAATTCATTGTTTATTCAATCAAACTTAAGAGGTTTATTTTTGAGTAGTTAAGTATTTATGATAATTAGCAATTATCTTATTTAGAACAGCTATTGTCTAATCAGTGTTAATGGATTATGCGAACATGTCTTCACTGCAAGGTAATGAATTAACAAAAAAATGTTCCTACTGTGATAAGACTATCTAATATACCAATAGGAGATGTCTAAAATTAAACTCTTCAACTTTCAGATTTAATATTCGAACGTATTTATACTACAGGGAGTTTCAGATAATTTGACATCATTTGCGATATAAATATCTCAGCAATTTCCTTGTTTAATTAAATCAAACTGAAGAGGTTTATTGTTGAGTAATTAAGTATTTATAATATTTAAAATTCATCTTATTTAGAACCACTAATGTGTAATCAGTGTTATTGGATTATACGAACAAGTATTCACTACAAGGTAATAAATAAACAAACAAATGTTTCTACTGTGATAAGTTTATCTAACATACCAATAGGATATTTCGAAAATTAAACTCTTGAACATTCAGATTTAATATTCGAAAGTATTTTACTACAGGGTGTTTCAGATAATTTGACATCATTTGATATATAAATTTCTCAGCAATTTCATTCTTTAATTCAATTAAATTGTTTATTCTTGAATAATTAAGTATTTATCACTACTATATGAATGAAAAATTTAAATGCATATTTAATTCCTGAACAATTTTACGAATGCATAACACGCATGCCGCCTGTTATTAGAATTCTATTTCCTGCCAAACGCGATGTAAATTATCGAAATAAAAATTTGATGTGTTTCCACACAGGAAATTAAAATATTCGGTAATTTGATCGAGCATTTGAAAGTTTTAGATCGCGAATAATTAGATCGCGAAACGATGTCAACTTTTCTGAAACACCCTGTAGTTTAATAAGAAAATTAATAAACATACTCTTCGCTAAAATCTCGAAGGTTATTCCAGAACTTTGAAATACTTTTTTCCGATCCTACTCAAACTCCATTTCCATATTTCAGAAAATGTTTACTGATTTTACTATAAAGTTTTTGTTTTCATATATTTTGCTTTTGCAAGAATATAAACAGTTTTACTTTTATTGAAATTATTCATATTCATTTGGGAAAAAGATTCCGCATTGCTATCGAATTTCCGCAATGCTTTTCAGTAGGAATAAATTTCAGTACTTAGCGGTAAAACAGCCTGTAATTCAGTTATTAGTATTCCAGACCAGTAAGATCCTATAATGAAAACGCTACGAAATATATAACACAATCATTTTTGATCGAAACTATTCCAGAAACGCGTGCTTTTCCCACAACAATGCGGAAATACTCAATGACTTCAAAGTTTTGAAGTCTTTAGCGCCATTTATTATAATATAATTCAATCAAAGTTAGATAGTGTTTTTTTATTAACTTCAATAAGACTTTTTTTTGCATCTTTCATTATCACTAAATGTTTTTGCGATATCCGTACTTAAAAGTGGAGAGTTTGTATTCTGGCATTTTCTGCACGTGATGTTTATCCAAATGTGCAAATTTTCTAAAATATCCTGATTACGATTAGATTTCATTCAAGACTAAAATAGGAATTTAATAAACAATATTTATGAAGATAACTAGATTCAGCATTTTCCATTAACATTTTAAATGGATGCTTTAAATTTGCCCCAATAGTAATTTAGCAAATTATCTCGAATTTAAAAACGTAGAAGAATGACACTGGTATTAGTCAAAATAAATATGTTGTTTTTGCTGTTGTTGTCAGGCCCTTATTTTCCAGTAGACCCGGTAGGCCCAAGGACCCCCGAATTTTGGGGGACCCCCGAAAATTTTATTTTAAAAGAAAAAAAATTCCCAGTTCAAATTACTTTTTTTACCTTTTGTAATAGCACTTTTTTATATACCTTTCAAATTTTATTGATTGGTTCATCATATTGGTTATCCGTCTCAGCTAGGTGCCACCACAAGTTTGACGGCACACCCGTAGGTGCGACATAAGTGGGGGATCGTACCCTCTGCCACTCAAAATGACATCATAGAGGGATTTTCTGGTGTACCGAACTCATATCCAGTTTCCGGTTAACATACTCATATCCAGCTTAGACACACAGATATTTAATGGCGCTTGTCGGGAAACGAACCATGTACCCTTGGTGCCGAAAGCTACCTCTCCTCCGGCCCGTCACTATTATTAATTTTCAAAGACAGCATGTATTATTACCACCGTTTGAATCTAAAATATTGGATCGCTCCTTCCCTCAACTTTAAATTCTTGTCACCATTTTCACAGCGTGACCTGTCAACACACATGCCCAGTATTACACGTTTTATATATATATATATACAGGAATGGAAAAAAGTTACCTCAAAATATGATTCTTTTTTTCAAAAGTGGGAGATGATTCCGCGTGAATACATCACACCCCCGCAATAAAAGGGGCACAACTCAAAAACGCAGCATTTGAGAAAAATCAAAAGCTTGAACTAGCCTACAATAAAATTGACAAAACTGCCCTCAAGTAGACAAATTGCGAGATAGAGATGTGTCGCTTTTCGTGCACGATGAAACACTTCATGCATATTTTTCAATGACATAACCTCATAACTGTTATTTTTGGACTTGTGTCACTTTTCTTTGCCCGGTGCGATTATGGTATTTCTTCTTTCTCTCAATGGTAGAGTCGGTCACAGGATGAACAGAATTTCGACTGAGAGGCTGAAATTTTTAAGGGCGAAAAACTGAAAGTGCCTGCAGGGCACGACATAATGGAATCTCACACATTCGGAAGGTCACTGGTAGCAGACTGATGGTGGTTTGTCGGCGCATGAGGTGGTAACAGTTCAGGTGGATTTTCTGTGAGTCGACACCATGAGTTGGTCAGATAAACTTAGCCGTTTCGTTATTGGGGCTTTCTTTGACAACAACCATTCTGTGGTGGCGAGACAGAGGGCATTTAAGACACTCCTAGGGATCTATGCAGACTGTATCAATCCTGATCGACAAACGGTCCTGTGATAGGTTTCAAACGCGAGATAAAACGGGTTTTCATTACTAAGGAACATATGAATTATGCAATTCATCCGTGAGACCACTGTCCACGAGGAAGTCGCTGCCATTTTCCCACATATGACCAACAGATGGATGGATAACTTTAGACAATGGCTTCTGCAGTGCATCGCGACCTTTGAAATGCTGGAGTCCGTTCTGCCTCACCCTGCATAACATTAAAATGGAGGTTCAATGTAATAAATGTGCACACCTACAAGGGAATATAAATTGACTTATTTCCAACTCGTGGCTACTTTATGAAACAATTATTGCTTAACAACTTGTGTTTTCCTTCGTCGATTTCATCATGCTATATGATTTATAGTCAAAATGGGTTTAGGATATTTTTACTATGTTTTTATTAACTCGTTTTCTTGTATGTTTGTGTGTGTGTATTTGTCCAGTAAAAACCTTGGAATCGAATTTTAATTAACTTCCCGACTAGCTAGGCATTTGAAAATTTTAGAATAGCTCAGGACATGATGACAATACATTATTTTAATACTTTTAGCCATATTTAAGCAAAATTGAATCATTTTTAGTTAATTTTGTTTTGTAGACTGGTGCAGCCATCTATTGGCCGGGACGTGAACGAAAAGTTAAACGCAAGTTAACTTCAATATAACTTTATTTTCGATCAAGTTGATGGGATAATTCATCAAAAAAAATTTTAAAAAGTATTTATTAATGCATAGAATTGTCAAGTTTATATGATTCAACAGAAAATTTAAAAACGTGGTATATAAAAAGTTATTTTTTCTTGCAATTATTCTTTAATATCCTTATCGTGGGAAATTTTACACGAAATGTTTGACAGGAAAATTAGCTATCGTTAATAATCAAGTCAAATCAATTTACTCGTAGTGCGAAAAAAAAACATATACAGTAAAATCTCTAGTATATAAGCATTTTTTTTTCACAATTTAGTCCGCAAAATTGAGGGTGCATATTATACTCGCGTACATAAAAAACGCAGTTTTAAACATTGAATAAACAAATGTACAGCAGCTGTAAGACATTGTCGCAACATGGGTGAGTGCGCATCTCCGTGATTCATCCACCCGTTTACTAAGTAGGTACTCCTTTTAAACAAACGGAATTCACAGTTCGTATCATCAAGTGAGGATGATGAAGGCGATATATATTATAAAGGCAACAATAATTATGAAATAGTCGCAACAATAATAGATGAGCTGTATTCTAGTGAATGTGATCAAGACTGATAATTTGACAGCATTGTTTCTTTTGAATTAACAATTTAATTTTTTTTCAACCGAATTTGACGTTTTCATTTTTTTATAACAAATTTTATTTACCTTAATATATATTTGTGCAATTTTTAACTAAAGTATTGAAAAGTTATGGGTGCGTATTATAGTCGAATTTTAATTTTTTCCGAAATTTTCGCGCAAACTCAAGCATGCGTATTATACTCGGGTGCGTATTATAGTCGATATTTTACGGTACCTCAGTTATGTATATGCATATTAACATATACGCAAATACGATGGACATCGATACGCACATAAATTCACATTATTGGCATTACAAAGAAAGTGTAGTATAGTATAAAATTACTGTAAAAAACGTAACTGTAAATAACTATAAGTACTGTAAATAACGTAAAACAAAGAAACTGTAAGTACTGTAAATAAAGTACTTTAAAACAAATATTCCGAATACATACACATATTTGTATGTATATCATCTTTCTACGCATGTAAACAAAAGAAAGTAAATGATTAAGCTTATTTTATCTACGATATCTGATTTTATTCCATCAATTTATGAATAAGGTGTACCTAAATCTCTTGTCTATTTAATATACACATTTCTAATTACTCCTTAATTACTGCGTGCGTGGAATTAATTTAAGTCAATATTTTAGAATGCCTAGGAAATAATTTACGGAATGAATATTAATATCTGCAGATATTCTGTTTACATTGCTTTTCCTTTGTATTTCATCAAAGAGGAAATAATCGATGTGATGAGAAAATTCTCGTAAAATCAAATTTTAAAGGAAAACTGACAGCTATAATTATAAATAAATTATAAATACTCTGATGTTAGTGTTTATTAATTTTTTTAAATTATGTCGCAAATACTTGTTATTTTTATGGGAGTGATGGGTAATGCGAATTTTTATGGTGGCAATCTAATTAAGTTGTATATATTTCAAAAACGGCCGTGAGGTTGCCAACTGGTAGCGCGTCAGCTCTCGGCGCCGAGGGTGCTCTGTTCGAAATCCGACAAACGTTATTAAATATGTTCGAGTATAGGCCAGATACGGGCACGTTAAATGCGTAGACCGAAAAGTCCTTCTATGAGGTTGGAACAGTAAAATTCCCCGAATTGTCGCCCTTGGGGGTTTTCGGTCGGAGTTGAAACCACAGTGGTGATATCGTAAAGCGGAGCCGCTTTCCTCAGACAACAAAGCCTGTATGGACCCCGTATGGATCTATCAAAATGGGGCACTTGCAAAAAAAATAAATAAATAAATAATATATTTCAAGCACATTTGCGACATATCCACGTTTTTTCTTTCCTCCTTTTATTTATTTATTTATAATTTTTTTTTTTTTTTTTACACTAGTGGACTGTTGCGTAATACATAGGATGCGTAATACATACCTGGGTTCTGGTGAGTGTGGCCACTACAAAAGTGTTGCCACTAATAAAGTTTCATCCCTCGTAAAATGTAAATAATTATGTAAGTTAACGTGAAAATTTTTAATTTATTTTTTTGTAGCATATATGGAAATACAACATTTTTGTTTTATACGAAAATCCAATAGTAAGAATCAAGTTTTATGTTTTCAAGTATTTAACGAATGCAAAAAAATTAAAAATTCCGCCTTCTTTTATAATTTTCCATTACTATGGCCACCGTATATTGAGGTTCAACTTCTGAATAAATATTTCATATTAAAAGATAGTGTCTTTTCAAAACATTTCTATTAGAATTGATATTATATTTTATTATCAAAATTTTGAGCTCTGCAGTCCCATATCTTTATATGGATATCACTCACTTTAATTTCATACCCCAAAAATTTGCATTAATTTAAATCTCTCCATATTTAAACTACGACTTCATATTCTTTATCGCATAAATTTACCATTTTATGCATAAAATATTATATTTAAAATGCTTTCATGATAAAATTGTTGAATATGGTAAATTTAACATTTCTGGCAACAAAAAATAAGTTTTAAAAGCATTACTGTAAATTTTGCAAATGAAATTCAGATGGAATGGAATTATCGTTAAGAACATATTTAAGTTTAAAGCAGCTTCAACCAAAAATTAACTCTACTTTTTAAACACCATGGAATAAAACATTCTCTTTTTATTCTATGTCCTTGATAGCGGCTGTTTCAAAAACAGTACATATATTTGGTAGATTGGAAAGCAATTTCCTTTTTTTTTCTCATCAGAGGACTTAATTGCATTTTTTCACTGTAATTGTGTTTTTTCAACTTCCCATTTAAGCCACATTGTCATGATATATTTTGACAGCTGATTCAATGTCTGATTCAATGGCAGATGGCAACAAGGCTTATTTGTGAGAAAGTTTCTTTGATTCTGCGCAATATTTTTGTTTGATGCCCTATCAAATATGGAAAGTTGAAAGCAGCATTTTCTGCATATTTTACATTTTTACTATTGAAGAAGTAAAAATGCTGTTCAAGCAAAAAAAAAAACCTATTCGATATGTATGGAGAAGATGTATTGACTGAATACCACTGCAAAAATTCGTTTGCAAAATTTCGTTCCGGCAATTTTGATGTTGAAGATGCACCACGTTCTGGAAGGCCAGTTGAAGCTGATGAAGGCAAAATAAACACATTGATTTATAAAAAAACGCTGAAAAACAACTCGAGAGATCCCTGAGAGATTGAATTTATCGAATTTGACCGTTCACGATCACGTGAATCAGGAACGGTCTTGGTTTTATTTAATGCTCGACATATAGGTTCCACATGTTCTTATAGAAATAAATTTGCTCCGTCTCATTGACGTCCGTCTGTGATTTGCTTCTCACACGTTAAGAAAATGATCCCTTTTTGAAGCGACTACTGTCGCTTCAAAAGCGACCGTACTTGCCGTACCGATCTTTGATTGACCGTTCTTTGATTGACCGTACGTAGGAAGCAACCGTAGCTTCCTACTTGTCACTAGGAATGAGAAATGGGTTGTCTACAACAATGTTAAACGCACGTGATCATAGAGTAAAAAGAAATGAACCAGCTCAAAGTACTTCGAAAACCGATATTCATCAAAAAAAGGTGATGCTTTCAGTTTGGTGGGATTTCAAGGGAATCTTTTTTTTTTTCGAGTTTCTACCGGACCACATCCCGATCAATTCTGAAGTGTACTGTCATCAAGTGGACAAACTGAATGATTCACTCAAGCAGAAAAGTCCAGAACTGATCAATATAAAATATATAGTGTTCCATCAAGATAATGCGATATCTCAAACAAGTTCGGTAACTCTCCAAAAGCTTTTACAGCTTGGAGGGGATGTACTTCTATACCCACCATATTCTCCAGAACTGGCACCTTCATATTATCACTTGTTACGGTCTCTTCAAATTTTTTAGACTGCAAAACCTTTGCTTCAAATGAGGAAGTCAAAAATGACTTAGATCAGTTTTTGCCAGCAAAGATCAGAAGTTTTATGAGAGTGGAATTTTGCTATTGCCAGAAAGATGGCAAAAGGTACTGGAATTAAAGGTGTATATATATATATATATATAATTAATATTTTTATTATTATTAATGTATATATATTTCACTTTATACCTTCCATTTTTTGTCACTTATTCAATAAAAATGTAAAAGAATATTGGAAAATTGCCAATGTTTCGCCTAACACGGAGTATTTCAGAAAATAAATTCAATTGATACTATCTTTCTAGGTCACGGACATCAGTGATGCATATAATTTTGTAAATTTTTATTAAGATACCTTGGATAATTATTATTATATCGTTAACATTTTTATTTACAAAAAATACATATATTTCTGGGTAGTAATGTAATTTTAAAGCTTGTTGTATATTTATTGAAATGAGAGAATTTTTGATTATGCGTGTTTGTATAATATAATAATACGGAAAATAATGATTGACTAAGCAATTGGTAAATAATGTCACTAATATTCAAGAAAGATATTTGTTTCCACTGCAACTTTAAATTTTTAACACAGTTTTCTTGAAACCGCTTTTAAGTAATGTCCTTAATATACTATGCATTTCATACTCACTATACTTTCCGCTTGAAAAGTTTCTTTTCTTTATCAATTACTTTGTAAATTGGTATTCTGAAGTTCCAATAGCGTCTAATTTCAGATAGTTTAGCGACCGGAATCTGAATAATTTGTGACTTTCCTTTTTTAACCAAAAATTATTAAGGAATAATTGCGTTTCAGTTTAAATTTCAAAAATGATGTATTAAAAAAGTTAAATACATGTTAATGCTTAATCTCTATGGGCTTCACATGATTGATTTAATTAATTTCATTCATTTTTCAATGTTCTGAAAATCAGTGATATATATAAATTTCATAATTGTTTAAGGTCTCGTTATACTTTATAGGCGTTTGTGAGCAATATTGATCAATATGTTAATCTAAGAAAGTGCATACATATATTTCAACATAATTATGAAATTCTAATGTTTTAAATTTTTTTACCGAAATTGGCGCATTTCATCAATAACTTGGTAGCTAATTTTCGAGACAGATACTTGTTTCCGCAAGAATATTGGATTTTTAACATAGTTTTAATTTAAACAGTTTTAATTTACACCCATTATTTTCCAAGTGCTTTGGACTGATTATTCTTTTGCATACTTTCAACTTGAAAAACTGTTTTTCTTCTTTTTTGAGTCTTTTTCTAGATCAATACACAAAAGTTCCACTAGCGTCCCATTTCAGGTAATTTGAACACCAGATACTGAAAAATTTGTGACTTAAATTGAAAATTAAATTGATCATGAACAATGAAAAATTGCTTTTCAATTATAATGAAATTGATCTTTTCAATATAGAGAAAAATGAATTGCATATTAATACTTAAAATGCATTGACTTCACAGGACGGATTAAATTTTTATGTTTTAATTGCAATTTAATGTTTTTTTATCTAAGATCATTCATGTAATTTATGTAAACTAGATAAAACAAATGCTTTAGTTAAAGTGAAGCGAAATAAATTAAGACCTTAGAAAATTTTCCTTTACTTTAATTGAGGATGATACGTTGTTTTTTCTATGCATATTAATACCTGGGGAGGCTAAACAAAACAATAATAACAGCTGACTGTGCTAATACTTAAAACATAACTTTATTGTTGATGGGACCGAAGGTCCGCTTGGCTCGCAGTCTAATACACAATTGATGTTTCTCGCCAAATCTTGGCTCTGAAAACAAACGGTGAACGCCTTGGCGATCGCCAAAATGATATATAAGGACGTATAGACGAAGGCGACCTTATCATTCCCACCCGGCCTTGAAATGTAGATTTCAAACAATTTTACAATATTCAAAGTACAACAAACATAAAAAATATTATAAACACACAATATATAAATGGTATGAAATTATCTTACCTGGACCATTCGGATTAAACATTGCTCTGTGTTTTATAGCTCTTCCGATGTTAATGGTCCCGTGCGATTACTATGGGGATTTTTGGCATTCCAGGAAAACCTTAAAATAAAACTAAAAATACGAATTAGTTTAAAATAACTGTTAGTTAATTTTAACCAATTATTTAGAATTTTAGAGTATGTTGTTAACTTTAAAGTTCTCTCACAACATCTCTTCATTCACTTGGCAAATTCTACATCTGTAGATTCTAGTGTTACTTTACTACTGAGAAGGGAGTTACAAAATGTCTCTGGGCCCTTCCACGACAATTCACACTTCACGAACTTTTCAGCACTAAGTCCTCTTGACACGGGATCACCCGGGTTTTGCTCTGATTTGATGTGTCGCCAAAAATAGCATTCTGTAATTTATTTTATCCTTGACATTCTGTTCCCTAGAAAATTTTTAACAGCCGAGAATCCCTATGTAGCCAACCCAAAACAATCGTTGAGACTGTCCACAAATACACACCATGGAACTCTATCTTTAAGGATATCATCACCTTCTTTACAAGTTTGGATAATAGATCAGCCGTGCAGAGTTCCAACCGTGGTATGGTGACTGGTTTAAGGGGAGCTACTCTATTTTTACTGCAGAGTAAATTCATCGTAGACTGTCCAGACGAAGTTGTGCAGCGAAGATAAATGGCTGCACCAAAGGTTTCCTTAGAGGCGTCCGAAAAACCATGGAGTTCTAAGGAATTGTAATCTTCAGTTAGACCGTACAGTTACACCTTTATCCCTTGAATAGACTTCAGGGAAAGAATAAATTTCTTCCAGTTTCGTACTTCATTTTCTGACAAGGGCTGATCCCAATCCCTTTTGATTAACCAAAGACTTTTCATGAAGAGTTCGGCAGTAATTATAATAGGGCCTAACAGTCCCATGGGAACAAAGATTCTAGCAATATGTGATAACACTGACCTCTTGGTCCATTCTTTGGTATTGTTTGGATCACTAAATGGAAATTCAAAAGTATCACATTTAGGGTTCCAAATCAATCCAAGAGTTTTTACCTTTTCTTCGTCTCGGACAAAATGATATTCTTGGGCTTCATACGAAAGTTCTTGCAACATACGTTTATCATTCGATGACCATTTATGGAGCCTCATGCCAGTACAATTGAGTAATTCAATGAGCTGTTTCTGGACTTGTTTTCCAGCCTCAATATTGCTGACACCTGACACTAAGTCGTCAACATAGAAATCAGTCTCTAAAATTTCTGCAACACTTGGAAAGTTCTTCCGATTATCAATTGTAACCTGCTTTAGCGTTCTAGTCGCCAAGAAGGGAGCACTGGTTGTTCCATACGTAACGGTGTTTAGCTTGTATACTGCAGCTGGTTTATCTTTCTCACACTTCCAGGGGATTTTCAGATAATCTCTTTGAGCTGGAGCAATTAATATCATTCTATACATCTTTTCGATGTCAGCTGTAATAGCAATGGGATGTTTTCTGAACCTCGTTATAATCGAAAAAAATCATCTTGAATTATTCCACCGTTCGCTTGCAACGCATTGAAGGATCTACCATTAGACGACGGACAAGAAGCATTGAAGACTATTCTTAATTTCGTACTACTTTCTACTGGTCAATAAACACCGTACTGAGGTATATAATAAGTCACATCTGGTTCAATTTCTTCTACCACCCTTTCCATATGGCCCAATTGTTCATATTCCTGCATGAAACTTTGATATAATGAACAGAGTTCAGGATTTTTGTAGAGTTCCGTTCCAAAGGGCATTCAGCCGTCACCAGGCTGTTTCTTTAGATTTGCCCAGTTTTTTTGGGATCTTCGTTGAATGGTATATTTACTAAATAACGACCCGTCTCAGTTCTGGAATAAGTGCTTTTAAAGTGATTTTCACAAAAAAGTTCATCTTCATTCTTTAACTACCTCTACAGATTTCATTTCCCAAAATCGAGAAATTGACTTCTCTATTTTGTCTACTCTCTCTCATTTTTTTATAAAAGGCAGCGTTTAATAGATTAACTAGTAGGGAGCTTTCGAGTTACTAAAAAGCCAAGGATTGAGCCCTGTAGCTAGTCCCTAATGTCCATTTTTTATACTGCAAAATTCGGAAAATTACTTCAGCGCCTAATAACATATGAACCTTACCTGGTATAAAGTATTCTGGATCTGCCAACTGAAAACACTGCGGCAATTGTAATTTGGAATTATTCAAAGTAACTGAGGGGGTAAGGTCTGTTATTTTGGGAATTATCAAAAATTCCAATTCTTCCCTAAAACTTTTATTTTTGTTTGAAATTTTTCCATAAACTCTGAATTTGACAGTCTGCACACACTCATTAATGCCCGAAACTGGAGCATAATTTTAGTCTCTTCTTAGTTTCAACAAGTTGGCGAATTCAGAGGAAATCAGATTCATTTGACTAGCTGAGTCTAATTGCTCTACATTCATTCCTTTCACCACATAATTTCTGAATATACAGCACCACTGTGCTCAACAAAACATCCGATTTTTTCTTTACCGAATTGTTTAATGATTAAATTGGCGCCTTCGAATAACTATAAACACCCTGGTCTTGTAAACATCCCTGCGTCGCCTGGTTCTCTTATCGCAAGGTCAAATAAGTGTCATTTTCGGATTTCTGCCCCTGACCTCTCCCAATTTCGAGCTGCATTGTCGATGGTGGCGGCAAATTATGTGGCATGTGGTCATAATCAGCCTTAAGAGGCAGGGAGTGGTGTCTCTTTCCACATAGAGTACAAGTGAATTTCGATTTACAAGCAAAATAATAATATGAATGGCGCAAACAATTTATACAAAGCTTGTGCTTTAGAACAGCATCATATCTTTGAGTCACATTCATATTTTGAAAGTAATTGCACTTACTTAAATCTGGACTCATTAGCATTGTATAACTGGACTCATTAGCATTGTATACTATACATTTCACATTTTCACTTGAATTGATCACTGATGATTTAGATTTTACAAATGGAATAGGGGAATTTTTAAGATATTTTAGAACAGAAGTAGAATTTCGATTTATTTTTCAAGCACCATACTTCGTTTTTCGACGAACTGAAGAAATTGATCCAACCCGGGAAAATTGTTAGAGTTCAAAGTTGCCTCAAACAATTTCCTCATTTCTTTATCTAACTTAGATAACATTATATTAACTAATATTGCATCTGAAAATTCATTTCTTGAAAATTCCATGTCTGTTAGTTACCTTAATTTTTTTCTCACAATATCCACGAAATAACGTAATTCCCGAGCAGATTGATGTTAGATTTTCTCGGGATTAATAATTGCATGTAAATGCATATCAAAAATGGCTCTCTTATTTTCATATCTTAGAGTCAAAGCTTGAAATAATATTTCGAATGTGTCATCACTGATTCATTCGATTTGCTTTACTTCGCCCTTGAGGGCCGAACGTAAATAATACAGTTTTTGAGAATTAGTCATTTTTTCATTCTTAGAAATTAAATTGTTAAATTGTTCCTTGAATATGTTCCACTCTTCGTACAAACCGCTAAATTGAGGTAAAGGAATTTCTGGTAGCTTAATACTGATTTGTTTATTTTCGTTTTCGGTTAGAACAACCTCATCATTTGGACTAACTTCCGGAATTAAATTTTTATTTTTTACAGCTTCTAATTCAGCGAGTAAGCAATGAAATCTTACCTCTATTTTGTATAGACGGCCTTCTAACTGCTCCAACTCACTGTCAGCTTCGGATAAATCAGTATCTGCTGGAAGGTAATACTACGTTCGAAGATTTTTAATCTTGTCTCTTAGAGATGAACATGCCTTTATCTGTAAATGTACACTGCTGGCCACTGTAAATGCAACACCCTGAAGGAAACATGGAAATAACATAAAATTTACAACATGCATTAGCTGACGTGAGATATGCAAATGATTAGTTTTTCAGCACAGACGCACATTACGCGCGCCTGTGGCGCCACTTCAAAGCGCTATTTAAGGCTTGGAGATTTCCACGATTTCAAGTTCGGAAATTGTGTTTTTCTTGTGGTTTCTTCAAAAAATCGATCAATTATGCCTCGTCGAAAACAGCGATCATCTTTTGATCAAGTATCCGAGTTCGACTTTAATTAATACTAATTAACTTCCGGTGAACTTGGCCAAACATGGGGAGGCTAAACAAAACAATAATAACAGTGGACTGTACTGATACTTAAAACAGGACTTTACTGTTGATGGGACCGAAGGTCCGTTTGGCTCGCAGCCAAATACAGAACTGAGGTTTCTCGCCAAATCTTGGCTCTCAAAACAAACGTCGGATGCCTTGGCGATCGCCAATATGATACATAATGACGTATAGACGAAGGTGGCCTTAACAATACCAAGCTTTTTTTCTCATCATGTTTTTAGCTTATAGTATCTACATATACAATCAGTTGATTTAGTGTAGGCCTGCACAAAACTGCCAGCCAGCACTCAGTCTACGTGCCACGAAACCTTTTCTGAAGGCATATGTAATTTTATATAGTAATTAAAAATACGGAATATTTTTGTAGATTTATAATTATATGAAAGAAATATATAAGCAATGAATTTCAATATTTACTTAATTTTTAAAATAATCAGAAATTTATATTTTGTTATAGAATATTTATCAAATACGGGTGAGGTATTTGTTCAAATACTGATGAAAAAGAAAATTTCACCTCTATACCTCTGAAACCATGTCATAGTTGAGAAAAATGCCGTTCAAATATTATTTTCAGATTTACTAAATTACTTTAAAAACTGGACATGTTGCAATCCGTACAAATTTTTTAGCTTTGCAGAATGATTTCAATGATATACATCGGGGAAGACAAGTAAAAGGGTCAATTTTCGAGAAAATATATTTATTGAATTCATGGGGAAGGTAATCACGTATTTTTGTTTCTGTTCCGAGCATTTTATTTTAGGTATTAGAGAAATGTAAGCCACATTAAATTGAATAGTAGCTAATAGAATTTCCGTTTTCTAGAGGAACCAATTTATTTATATAAGAATAATATTGATAGATAAGACATGGGATAGACCGAAGTTCCTTTTTGCTTCATATGCATTTATGAATTGTATAGATACATAGTGCCGGCGTAATGTTTAATATCATTTTTACTTATGATTCACGATATGTTATTCTGGTAAAAAAAAGTTCTGAAACTTTTCCTGGTGTCATTGGGGATTGATATTAAATAAAACTTGTCGTAAACGTATTATTAATATTTTTCCATGATTTTTATATTATACAAGAATCCCAATACATTTTCCAGTGATTGGTACAGGGAATTTATAACTATACCGCAAATAAGAGTATAAGTCCATATCGAAATTTAATAATTGAGGAGTTCCATGATCAACTTTCCATATCTTAATGTCTCTGAACGTAAAGAAAATTCGAAGTCATGTTGTATTTTTATAGTTACGGTAGAAATATTTTAGTGAATAAAGAACTGTTTTTTCAAAGAAACGTATGTATACATTATTTTTCATATTCCTAGCAATTAATTATGCATACAATTACAACCAATGGAACAAAAATCTTGATTTTTACTTAGATTTGGAATTTGTGGTATCGAGATCACACTAGGCAGCCTATTGTAGAGACTGCAATAATTAATTTTACTTAACCAAAACTAACCCCTTATTCTGAAGTATGTCATGGAACACCTTTCTTTTATCACGGTCAGTCGGAAGTTCATTCAAAGTAACATGTATGTTTCTGTGACAAAATTTCTAAAAGTAAAATTTACCTTGTAGCCTCTGATCTCTTTATCGTTATTAAAATTATTTTCGTTAAAAGGAACTGGCTGTAGTTGAAATGTGCCGGCAAAAATTATTGACAACATTTTCAGTCTTATTTGAACAGCTTGAGGCTGGATATACCGTAATATATAATGCTTCGTATATTCAAATTATTATGCAGGGTCCTATGTTATCTGTACTTGGAAAATTTAGCCTTGCGCACAAGTAGATTCGTTATCTTTTGCTATGGATTTCCCTCTGTTTCACAAAGGTAAATGAACTTACATACAAGAGAAAAAGTGTGTGTCACAGAGTATGAAATTAAGCTAAAGCAGGAAACTCTTCATTGTTAATCTCAAAACCTAAAATATATATTTCACATTTCACTTACCACCTCAATAAAATCTTTAAATTATTATCTCCTTTAAACATTCATTGTTTGTAGATACCATAATGCGTTAAAAACTAGTTTTGTAGAAGAAATTTTTGAAATTATTAACAGTATACCTTATTTTTGAAATACTAACTGCAGTAATACAAACAGTGGCACTTAATTACCTACTGTTTGTGGAGTACCAGACTAGTTTCTTCGTCTTCAAGATCCATGATTAATATGTAAACTCATTTTTTAAAATAATTTTAGAGATGTTGCGTAAGACAGAAAGGACGATCAAGTTGGAATAATTTACACAGAATATTATGCAGGGTGGGATTTAACTTGAAAAAAATTGTAAGTGCAATTTTTATTCCTTTAATTTTTATGGGAAAAATTTCCCTTTTTCAGGATTCCTAGACTGGCATGACTATAGTGTCCGGTATGAAGGGCTTAAGTCATAAAATGTGATTTTTAAATATTTGTTATTATTGGTAAAAAAAAAATATTTTGGCTTTTGTAAAAGGCTGAAGTATATCAATTTCGTATATGAGTACATTTCTTTCTACAAAAGACTCAAGTCGAAATTATTGTTCTGCGATTGGTATGAAAGCCAATAACTTGGTATATTTAAATCACCGTTTTTGACTTAAGACCTTTATACTGGGCACCATAGATATTAAAACAGTGAAGGTCAACCTTTTATGCTCGGGGAGATAAAATTTGGTGAAAACCTAGCTTAACTCGAGTGCCATGTCACATCTAGAAATATCTATAATTTTGTGTTATTTTGCACCCTAGTAAAAATATGTTTATTTTTTTTTATATATTTTTATTAAAAAACAAAAAAAAACAAACAAATAATGCTTTACATTAGAGACTTTTTTGTTGTTGAATTGCATGGGATAAACCTTCAATTGAAGTTTCGTATTTCAAGCACTTCCAGCACAAGGTAACTTCATCTGTCAGTCGGTTGCTTTTATTTGTTTTAATATTGTTTAAACCCTAGAATAGCGTCTCACAAATTCACGTAGAGGGAAAAATTGTTAATAATGCCATCACTACATTTTTCAGGGGGGTAAAAGTGTCCGGTAATCTGTGCCAAGCACTCAAAATTTCCTGTCCATTGTGGTCCTGTTTTTCATTCTCAAAATATCTTCTTTCCAGATTCTCAAATTTGGACCTCAATTCCAGTAACACTTGAACACAAATGATGTCTTGAAATTCAGCAAGTTGCATCGCCAAATCAGTAATTTGTATCCTTAGGAAACCATTTAATTCTAAAGTACTGCAGACTTCTACATCCGGATACTTAATTATTTTAATTCTCTGTTCCAGGCTTTTAAATTTGTGTTATGTCTCAATATTCTGTCTTTGATGAAATTTCTATAGAGTGGTAACTCAGAAATTTGCTTAATAATAACATTTTTATTTTGCATATCGTGAAATAGAACTGATGCACATCTTAGAAAAGTTTCTTTAATAAACTATCCTTTACTGAGGGCTTTTCCATTCTTAGCTATAGATGAGCAATATAAAAACTTGCTGATGTTAATTTTGTAGAGCGTCTTACAAATTTAAGGATGCAATTTGATTGACTCTTATAGAGATGTAGCTATCTAGAAATGTATTCCTTCCTTTCATCCTCACTTTTTTCCAAGAGCTGTTGATTATTAGTTGTAAGGTTTACATAAGATTCGATTCACAATAATCGAACTTTTATGTGAATAAAGTTAAAGAAGCCGCATAAGATATGCTAATTGCGACATACGCGGTTGGTATAAATACCAATTAGCTAGATTAAAGAAACGAAGTGAGAGGAAGTGAAAGGAAGAGTAGTGCTGGCGAAACGAAGTATCGAGCTGGAGCTAGGCTTAGAGTCTGGTTTAATAATAGTTGAGTTTTGCGAGCAGCCGCTGGAGGCATAGCTAGGTTGCTTCAAACCTACGGGAGTTCTTGTTAGGTACAAAGTTTACGTGGCAGCACTGCTGGTTGACTTTTAAATCATCTGTGAGTTTTGCAAAGTGCATTTTTCTTGAATGAGTAGTTATACAAGTGAATATATTGAATTGTATTTCCCTTGCATGAATGTTATATATATATATATATATATATATATATATATATATATATATATATATATATATATATATATATATATATATATATATACATACTCAAAGGTAGGGAAGAAGTGTTATTCTCTATATAGTTTAAAAATGTTTATTTATATTCCAAGTTCTGCTTACTATAGTTTCATTACGTATTATGCACAATGATCTGTTGTTTCTGTCGATAATGCCATACATCTATGTCCTTATGTAGGAAAGCCGCGAGTGATGGTCGAATGGCTAGGGCACTGGAATTCGGTACCAACGTCTGTGGGTCCGAGTCCCACTATTGGCATGAATGTCTCCAGCCGGTATCGACTTTAAGCAGTAGGTCCCAATATAACTAACGCTTTTGTAGCAAAACAAGACAGTAGCACTCTAAGCCAACTAACCAACCAACTTTGAAAGGCTTGGCAACTGATACTACCACTTCTTTTATCAATTAATCTTGCCTTTTTAAAATTTTTTGGAATCTCCATCACAGGACTGCAACAAAAAATAAATAAAAATCATGGCATTTTCTATAAAAAATTTGCAGGTTCATTACCCCTGTAATGCTGTTGTTCGACTGATTCCTGGTACAAAGTAGTAATTTAAAGCACTACCCTAAGTCCAAAGCACAAATATATGGGATTGTGGGGATGTTAAAGAAACGTCTGACTAGCACAATATCTCGTCGAGCACTACCTTTGTTTGTTCCATTTCTTCCTCTCCTCTCTCCCAATGGCATAGGAACAATGCATATAGGTTTCAATACACTAACGCCACTACCTGGTAGCAGCTAATAGATATTGTGCAGCTCGAGGTTTAAATCAGATATTTGAACGTGAGTTTTAACGTTGACAATTGTTGGTCGGAGACCTTCCGTAAACAATGCGTGTCACCCAAAGTGTCTTGGTGTGACAATGCGGACACGGCAGTCATACGTTCACCATCACTGTACTAAAGCTATTCTTCGCTACTTTTATCGTTGAAATAAATTTAAATTAGAAAAAAAGAAGTTTCTATATTGTTACATACTTTTTCTTCATTCCCTAAGAAAGCCTTTTTTTTATCAGTAAAGAGGAAAATGCCTGACTAAGAATCGTCAAGAAACAGACCATTTCTACTTATCCCAAAGTCGCAGAGATAATCGTGCTATCAATAAAGGAAAGATACGCATTTACCCCGTTTCTGAGGGGCAATTGTGTACATTGTATTCTACAAAAATTTTTGGTTCGGAAAATTTTAAAATTGTTATATCCACAACCTGTAAATGCATCATTTAAAAACTCTGATTTAGTATATAATTTGAAAAAAACTTCCACATATCTAGCTGTCAAATTCAAACTTGTATGTAAACTTTCGACCACACTCCCTCTGATCCATCTTATATTAAACACGTCTTCCTATTGTAAAAAAAGACTATACGTAGTAATGTAAGCATAATCCAAATATCATATGCAGTGGAATCTCTGTCTATCGTTTTTCAAAGAACATGTTACACTGAACGGTAAATTAGAGAAATCGATAGATGAAAGCAAAAAAAAAATATGCTGCCGTCAGCACTAGGTGTACGACACATACGGGGAAACGATTGTCCGGGGAACGATCGATCCAGATTCCAATGTGCGTGTATGTATATATATATATATATATATATATATATATATATATATATATATATATATATATACACACAAATACGATGGTGTACGCATTATCCTTTCCTATCTCCCTTCATGAAAAGATGTTAAGCAATAATTTTCTCATTTCGCAAATGATAACAGTTAAGAGGAGGAAATATATTAACAAAACTGCATCTTTTCGTATAAGTATACTGCAGTATAAAACCACCTGACAACTTACCAGAAATAAGTTGAAAGAGAGAAACTAAAGCAGGTTCTAACCGGCCTTTGAAATCTTTTCATGTGCAAATATTCTTATTTGAACAGACCCAAGTGTTTCATTTATAGTGATACTGTCTCACAATAAAGAAAGATGAATTTGGAAAAGCTTTCTTAACAAACATGTGTTCGGTATCATTTCAGAGATAGATTCTTCTCCCGTAAGTATGCAGAATTCTGAAAATAAAAATTTGTAGCGAATATTTTCCTTACAAAGGAATACATCATCAAACAATTTTAGAACACATCTTCTGATAGCGTACATTTACAATGCAACATGATTTATGAAAACTGGGAATATTTATTTGCTTACCGCATTTTTCCTTATTTTCCGCAAAGGAATATATAGGAGGGCTTCTAAACATGTTTATATATCGTACTATATAGGGTAACTTAATTTATTCTTGATAAATATTATTTTCAGCAAAAAAAGTATGTTCATTTTATTATTACGAATTATTACGGTCAAAACAATCAAGAAATTCCTGAAATAATATAGAGTTTTCATCATTAATATATATCTAAAATATCATTTTCACATGTAATGAAACTAATTTCGGTATATCTTTCTTTCATGCATTATTACTGTAATATAATATTATAAAAGAAAATATTTTACGATCGTTGTATTTCTGACATGAACCTAAGAAATAACCTAAGAAAATTTCTCCTTAAATTGTGGATTGTACCATCACGAAATTAATTACTGTCAAATTTAAATGCGTACTAATTACTATTAAGTTACTGATTTCATTGGAATGTATAGTTTAAAGCTTAATATGTATTGTAAAACAATGGTTTCTACAATGTATAAAATAATTATGAATTTCTACAATTCCAAATAATATTTTAAGTATCTTCTATATCTTAATATCGTATATTTGAAGTCAAGTCTACATGCATAGTATTGTACTAGACCCCACAACTTGTTTGTAAACACGTAACCACTGTATTCTGCCTTCAGTTATTAGAATGGGACATAAGGGTACACACACACACAAATTTATATATATATATATATATATATATATATATATATATATATATATATATATATATATATATATATATATATATATATATATACCAATCGTGTACCGTTGTTGACTCCACGGCATAAAGCTAACACCTCCATTGGACTGTTGATGTTTCGAAACACGTTGCCTGGTCTGAAGAGTCTAGTTTCCAATTCCGTCGGGCAGATGGATGTGTATGGTTATGGAGACAACCTCGTGAATCCATGGACCATATGTGTCAATAGGAGATTGTTCAATGATTGTTGCTGGTGAAAAGTCTATGATGGAATTTCGCATGTGCGGTTGGCGTGATATGGGACACCTGATATGTTTAGAGACGATTCTGACAGGTGACATGTACATAAACATCCTGTTAGGTCATCTACACCTATCAATCCAAGTCCGTCCGTGCAATCCGACGGAATTGGACAATTCCAGCAGGACAATGCGACACCCTACACGTCGAGAATTGCTTCCGAGTGGCTTCATGATCACCCTTCTAAATTTATACACTTTCATTGGCCACGTAAATCCCCAGGCATGAAGATTATTGAGTATATCTGTGAGTGTATCTGTGTTTGCAACGTGCTGTTAAGAGGATATCTCGACCTCCTTGAAATACTATGGATTTGTGGACTGCCCTGCAGGATACCTAATGTGAATTGCCTCCAGGATACCTTCCGACGTCAGTCGTGTCCATGCCACGATATATTACGGCACTTCTGCGTGCTCGTGGGGTCCTTACATAATATTAGGCAGGTGTACTAGTTTTTCTGGCTCTTCAGTGTGTGTATAAATATATATATATATATATATATATATATGTGTGTGTGTGTGTGTGTGTGTGTGTTTGTTTGTGTTTGTTCGTGTAGTTGACGTTTTTATTCTATATACATGTAGATCCATAATATCTTTCAATATTATGATTGATGAAACTCCGTGATAAAATATATAAGATATTCATCAGACTGATCACAATTGACAATCAATAATTGTCGATGATTGAGAATAATTTAAAACACTCATCTAAGTTAAATATACAATTAAGAAACGGCCATTTTTTTCGGAGTTCAAACTGTTTACCTTGCATTGGCATGATACACAAAAGATATTTTTGCATATAATTTTGATAAAAAAATAGGTTATAATATATAGCATTTTTGTTCCAAATTTTATAATTTACTAAAAGAGCGATATTTTCTCCTACAGATATATTGCAAATATGAAGTAAATACATTATTTCCTAATTTTTCACTTGGGGGGGGGGGAATGGAATTTATGAAAATTAAACTTGAGTTTCAAAGCTTTCAACTTCTACCACTTATTATTTTTACCTCTCCTGTTAACAGCCAAATACATTTTGCTTATTTCAAAACAAATCGCTGAGGCATTGTCTTAACTGGTGGTTTCAACGACAAATGTTTTATCGCGGTGAATGGTAGCCACTAAGGGTTTGTCTTATGCTTCTCAAGACAACTGAAAGGCAGTTCAAAAGAAATTCAGATTAAATGTCATTAATTTTCTTTCTGTTGTAGAGCAAATACTTATCACCCTCTAAAATCAGGTACTTTACGCGGAAATTTGTGGAAAATAATTATAATAATACAGCACAGAGAGCTGGAGTTTTTTAAATCAGTTCAATAAAATAGTGTTTATGTTTTCTCGCAATCAAATAATATTTGTTTGGTTTAGATAGAAATTACAGAAACTGTAAAATAAAATAAACAAATTTATATATACAGTGGCTAACAAAAGTGTTCGTACGCATACGATTTTCAATGAAATAGGGGTCTATCCTTTAATTAAAATGAATATTTCAGAATGGGTATTTAATAATAAGATCTACATCTATTCTTAACAAAACTATTGAAATAAAGTCTTATTTGCCGATGAAAGCAAGTTTAACATTTTTGGTTCAGATGGGCTTATATTTGTATGGAGAAGAAAAAATGAGGAACTTAATCCCAAGAACTTAGTAGGAACAGTTAAGCATGGCGGTGGAGGTGTCTTTGTGTGGGAGTGTATGTCAACATCAGGACTAGGTAATTTGGTATTTATTGATGGCATAGTGAATCATGCTGTTTATATAAATATTTTAAGAGACAATTTAAAATTGCCAACCTAAAATTTGGGAATTTGAAAAAAAAAATTTTTTTTTGATCAAGATAAAGATCCTAAGCCCACGGCTCTCAACGTTCGCCTCTGGTGTCTCTTTAATTCTCCACAAGTTTTGAAAACACCACCTCAATCGCCAGATTTAAACCCAATAGAACATTTTTGGAGAGAACTGGAGGTTCGAGTGCGAAAGCACGACATTCAAACGGAAAGCGAACTAAAAACAATTATGATGGAAGAATGGATGAACATTGATGCAGAAATTACAAAAGAACTATTTCAATCTATTCCCAGACGTTTAAAAGCTGTTGTGGATGCTAAAGGATATCCTACTAAATATTAATCTAACGAAGAATTTGAATATATAGTAATATGTAGAGATTTTTTACAAGTGTACGATGACTTTTGTGAGATAAAGTATTTGTTACTTTTTGATTACTGGTTTCTTAAAAGGAAAGTTTTACTATGTTTTCAAAATATTTCATGTACTTTTGTTAAGAATAGATTATAGATCTCATTATTAAATACCTATTCTGAATTATTCATTTTAATTAATGGATAGATCCCTATTTCATTGAAAATCGTAAGTGTATGAACACTTTTGGGAGCCACTGTATATATATATATATATATATATATATATATATATATATATATATATATATATATATATATATATATATATATATGTGTGTGTGTGTGTGTGTGTGTGTGTGTATATAGAGAGGCTGTTCGCACATTTTTTAGACGATTTTGATAAGCGGTAATAAAATATCGTTCGCTGCAAAAGAAATAATTGCAATTGTACTATGTTTTTAAAAGCCAAAATTATCGTCTGCGGCTTGAAAGTTTTGTTTTTATTCAAAATGGCGTTTTTAACAAAGCAGTGGTTCGAAGGCTACATTTATGCTCTTTCCGAAGAGAAATATGCATACTCCGTTATCCAAAAAACGATGTGAGAGTCATGGTTTTGTGATATCTAAAGCGTCGATAGGTAATATCGTCAACAAGAAAGGAAAGAAACGTCAAATTGGATCCTCAAGTGGGACAAAAATTCCAAATAAGTGTCCAAGGAAGAAACAGACATCTTCGACTATTGCAAAGGTACGTTGTTTAATGTTAAAAGAAAATCCCCCTAGTTAAAGGACAGTTTCAAAATCATTAAAATACTCGGCGTCCACTGTAAACAAAATGATAAATGTTGATTTAAATCTTAAGAAAGCGAAAAAACGCAATGTGCATCGTCTTCTTCCGAATCATATCGCTGAAAGCAGGACACGCTGCAGAATTCTATATGAGAAACACTTATCCAAAGAAAAATAGAAAACAATTGTCACAATAGATGAATCATGGGTGTATTAAAATGATTGCAACAAAAAAAGAGCCATTTATTATCATAAAAGGGGAGAAAAAAATTTAAGTACATGGTTCAAAGAATCGAAAGAAAGTTTTTCTAAGGGATTCGTGATTGTTGCTGGTTTCTGTTATAATGGCAAGTTATAAATAAAGAGAGTGAAAAAAAATGTCAAGATTAACTCCAAATACTATCAGGAACATATTTTATCACCAATTTTTCTGAATGAAATACCATCGCTTTACCCACAGTGCCATCAATCTGTGAGACTCCATCAGGACAAAGCTACCAGTCACACATCAAAATCCACTGTAAATTTCCTAAAAGAAATGGCACAAAAACCTGGTATCAAGGCCATACCCTTCACTTATATCCCTACTAAATCTCCCATTGTATCACCTATGGATTTTTGAGCTTTCGGACTTTTAAAATCTGCATTATCCAAACGTCGTCCCAAAACCCTTACAGGACTCTGGAAAGCTGTTCAGGAGGAATGGGATAGAATACCTCTTGTGACACTTCAAAAGGCATTATTATCCTGGAAATTGCGGTGTCGAAAGATAGTTCAGAATAAGGGATGTCAAATAGAACATTTAAAACAGAAGAATTTTATGCAATTTAGTTTTGTGAATACAATATACATCGTCTAAAAAATGTATGAACAGCCTCTGTATATCATCCAACAGTATTATTTACTACAAGAAGAAGTTCGAATTAAAAACATCTTTTTTCTTTTTTGTAACAAATCTAAAGCCATTGTATATGACAAATATTTTCTTTGGCTCCTCAGAATGAGAGCATATCAATAAACTTAAAAAATACCATATCTATACAATCAAAAAACTAATATCAAGATAAATAATATTATTTTTTACGTAATTTGTTTTTGTTATATAAATAATGAATCTGCTTTGATCTAATAGTTTTCAGACTACTTGCCTCTTTAGTTTTTATCTTTTATAAAATGTTCGTGAGAATTTTACTAGGAAAATTTATAATGCAGCAGACGGTTCTTCCTTTTTAATTGCCATGAGGAATATAATGAATTATTAATAATCTATTTTTATAACAATGCTTATAAAATATTGCTAATCTTACGTCGCAATAAAATCCAATATCTCACCGCACTTCAATTGAAAAAATACGGTTTTAACTATTCGTGATGCAGCATAGGAAAATCGATTTCCAGATTCTGAATTCTTATTTAGCTGACTATGGGGAATGTTTAGAAAAATTAGCAGTTACGATTACATAATGGTTATAATAAGTTTTAAAAAATCCTAGTTTTGAGAAAATTGACTTTCAAATTTTGGTTAGATAAAACGAAACTTGGAACATAAATTCAGCATTTAAACTGTGTTTTCATTACTGAATCTCTAGTGCTTGAATGGATCTTATAGTGAAAACTTAAGGTTGGCATTTTAAAAAATAGATTTATCAGTTGGAAGATTTACTAGAATCAGCTAAACGTCTATCCTGAAGACTAATAATTCATGGGGGAACGATTTTTTATTCGCTCTTCTTTGAAGTTTATGTTTCTGAGTTATAAAACTTTTTCCCAGGTTCCATCCCACATATGAAAAAAAAACTTTTAAAATATTACGAAGCCATTTATAACTGGTAAACAGTAACTACTTTTTATGCATATTACATGTTTTATAAAACAAGATATTCATTTTCAAATAGCTCACACATAATTTATTTCGTTTCAACCATTTAGATATTGCGATAATCTAAATCTTAAATATAATAAAACTTGCACATGATTGTTTTCTGAGCTTCGAGAAATATATTTCTTACACAGATATTTAAAAATTATAGATTTAATTCTGAAAAATATTGAGGTACAGTTGGCTCTCTGTTTAACGACGCTCTACTTAACGACAATCTCTATTTAAAGACGATATTTCCCAGTCAAACGTTATGGGAAATGTTATCTTTTAACAAATTCTGTTTAAGGGCGATCTCTACTTAAGGACGATTTTTTACGGTCCCTTGAAAGTCGTTAAACAGAGAGACAACTGTATTTACCATCATGTTTCTAGAGAAAACATAATTTTCCCTTTTCTAACATGTCTAATTGCTTTCACTTTAGCCTTCTTTCTGCAGTGTCGCGCAACTGCATTTGAAACTACTCGGTGTTTCAGAGAGCGAAATAACGAAGTCGATAAAACAAAACTGCTCAGCTATAAGTGATTTTAATTGCTAACTCGCATTTACATATTTACAGGGGCTTAAAAACCCTAATCAATAATAGGAGCATAAAGCTTGTTCTAAATGGGAACTTCTGTCTCGTATCAAACTACGTCCTTTCTAGACAAAAGCTGAAGCGTCTCTGCCGACGTCACCATTCGAACGACGCAGCGTTCGACCATCGTGGGGGTATTACTTCGCATACAGAAAGTACTGAACATTGTATATTTTCATAACCTCGTTTGGCTCTTGTTTTAACTGCAGTTAATTGAAAGTCTTCTGTATTCATTCATCCCACTTTGCATCCTTTTTTATAAGCTTATTTGTCCATGAGCAGTGATATATGTACCTATAAACCTCGTCGTGGGTAGTAATGACAGAGGAATGACATACACGATAAATAATATTCGCATTATGCTTTTCGCTAGTTGATATTATGCTTCCCTTTTGCTCACTGTCCCGATCATTTCCCTGTGAATTCTAAGTTTTTTTTTTATATTCTTCTGTTCCATCTCTTTATCCATCCATTTGAATCTGTCAGATTCAGTTTCACAAAGCCACGATGTTCACTGATACAAGTGTCTGAGATATCTTAGCTCCTACCATCTATTGGGGTATGTCCAGATAAGAAAATTCAGTCACATGACTATCGTCGAAAAAAAACATTGCCTTTTTTTCATTCTATATAAAATACGTCCTTTAGCTCTCTTTCCCTAAAAGTCTTTAGTTTAGGAAGAGTGCTTTTCGTAAAGTTTTTTTTCCCTCCAATCATCCTCTCTAACCTCTTTTCTCTACTACATTACGAGATCATGGGCGGGGAGCGGTGTAGTGCCCCCAGAAAGCTGTTTCTATCAGGTCCTTGCCAGCGTGATCTACTATTAGTAAATAACATTTCGTGAAATCAAGTTACGAACATTACAGGCAGGCCAAAAAGAAGAGCAGGGACCGAATTCCTACTTTGTGTTGACTATTATTGCCTTTTAAAACATCTTTATTGCTTTCAACTGCCCTTCAGAACAATTTATAAAGGAAAAGACCACTAACAACTCCATTCTCCACTCGTAAATTATCTTCTTCTCTTCTTTTATCACAAGTAATCTACAATATTAGGCAATAAAATATAGTTGAAGGAAGTTTCGAACAATCCAAGAGGAACAATAGGCGAATCTCGCCTTCTTGTAGGGCATGATCTTCTTTTGAATCGTCTTTATCATTTTCAACTGACCTTCAGCACGTTTGTAAATTATGCAACCCCTAATAACTGCATATCCCTAATAACAGGGAGTGTAAATACTGCCCTGTACACTCCCTGTACACTTAATGAGATTATTATTGGGAGGCAAATTTTCCATTGGGTTTGTATACTTTCTTTCTTGCTTAGTATGGCCTTTACTATTTTGCTTTATGTCATAGTCAATGTATTTTAAACCCGTCATTGGAAATTTAAAAAACCCGTGAACATGTGCAGTTACATCTGTGACTGAGTAATATGACTTAAATTTGTGACTGAGTAATACGAGAGTCTTGTAATATGAGAGCAGATATACAGCCTTGTAATATGAGAGCCCTGAGTAATATGAGAGCAGTTAAATCTGTGACTGAGTAATATGACAGCAGTTAAATCTGTGACTGAGTAATATGAGAGTCTTTTAAATATGACACAGCTCCACGCATCTATCGTTATGTGTTCTGATGAGGTAATACAACGATATGACTGACACGGTAAAACAAATTTATCTTAGGATTTTTACGTACTTAATATAATACTTTCTTATACTAGCTCACAGTCTTGGTATTTATGTGTGAATTGTAAGTCTTTAACGTAGGACAATCCTTTCCTTTACATATAATAACCCAATAATCTTTCTTCACTCCCTTTTCCTGGCTTCATTGTTCGAGGTCAGTTTCATCTGTGACCGAGGATTTGAAACATCTCCTACATCTTTCTTGATGTGATCCGATTGGAAAATAGTACGAGTCGACTGATATAGTACGAAATATTTCTTTAAAGCGTTTTCTTAGTCGCTATATTTCCTTATAAGTCCCAGTTCTTTACAATTCGGTGAGAATTATAAGTATTTTGATTAGTAGCATCTCACATTTCATATTTCTTTAGATAATCAACTCACAGCGATTTTTTTTCAAGTCAGCCTTCATAAGCTTAAGCAGAAATACCTGCGCCCAAGTATTTACCCCAGATGATGCAACTCCCCTCGTTCCCTGGGTCATCTCTGTAGTAATATGATAAGAAACACTTATCTGAAGCGTTAAGTTAGTGTAAATAATACCTGAAAATCGTTATGCATTTTCAAAAAATTATAACAATTATCAAAAACATTCTAACTGCTAAAAATTAAGATACTTACCCTCCCATACCCCATCAAAATAAAATAATTCCAAGCCATTTTGCATTAATCCTAAGTATTTGTATTTATGTTTAATCTTTAAGAAAAATTTCCTTTCTATTACGCATCTCACAATGAAAGTCAACATCTTAATGTAACATCATTACCGTTCGACGCGAGAAATAACTTGTCCCATATGATGCAACTCTGCACGTTTTGTCTTCCATGTCAGTAACAAAATTCACTCGGAAAAAATGTCTCATATATATATATATATATATATATATATATATATATATATATATATATATATATATATATATATATATATATATATATGCATATATCCATATATATATATATATATATATATATATATATATATATATATATATGGATATATATATATATATATATATATATATATATATATATATATATATATATATATATATATATGCATATACCCATATATATATATATATATATATATATATATATATATATATAATATATATATATGGATATATATATATATATATATATATATATACTAGCGGACCCGACAGACGTTGTCCTGTTCAAACGTTGTAAATCCAAAAATTATAAAATTATTTTAATAAACTATAAATTGTTTGGACCGTTTTGATGAAAAAATTTGTAAATTAAAAATATTTTTAAAAAAGCTTAAACCACCACACTTACAGTTATCACAACTCGATCTATGAATTTCGTAGCATGAAAGGAAAAACTCAAATCATTTTTATGATAGGTATGTATTTTTTTAATGTACAAAAATAAATATTTAAATATATTTTTAATTTTAATATTAACAGGAATATATTTTTTTAAATTTTATCTTAATGCGATTTGATGAACAATATTTTTTGTTAATCCCTGAGGGGTATAAATGAACAGACTTGAAGGTTTTCCAACCCTCGAACATGCAACATATAATTGGCCATGCGAAAAGCACGGGTTTTCCAGATCCAACCCACAAATTGACATTGTTTGTGACTTATTAATAGTCATTGCGAATGCCAAGCGAATTGGAAATTGCAAACGTTTGAATGGAATGGGCGAGTCTGAAGGGATCATTGGGATCCGTGGTAGAAGAACACTTTCACCTTTAAACTTGCCGTTTAAAATGGTAGCTTCAAGAACATTGCCCATGATTTTTTATGACCAATCGCGTACCATTGCATAGTTTTGGTGCATTCAAATTTCGAAGCAAAATGATTGGTGAACCAATCTTCAATCGCAAGTTATGTGGTGGCATTCCAGGTAAATCCAGTGAATTCAAGAATTCAACAGGATAGTTGTCAACTTCCTCAGGATCAACAACAGTGTCGATCGATTTGAATGATATTTCATTGCCAGGCAATGATTGTTGTATTTTAAAATTAATTGCGTCGACATCTATATTTTTTGCAGCCAAAATAGCTCGCTCGCGTAGCCACGTATGATTAGTGTAATTAGCTTGCAAATCTGGAAATATACTTTCAATCAAAGCATCTTTGGTAGCCACCATGTTGCAAAAATTGTCTGGGAGTCGGATGTATTGTGTATTTTCATGCAATTGAATTTTTCCGTTGCCAATGTTGAGCAATTGTTCGGAGAATGCTAATGCCAATGGATCATTTTGAAGTTTAACACGCATATTTATGGTAAGGCATAGTTTACTGACACTTCGCCATAGGTATGATTCTTTCAAACATGCGTTAATTTCGTCCGCATATGTAGCACTTGGAATGATCGGCAACGTCTGTCTGAAATCACCGGACAGCAGCAGTAGAGCACCACCAAAAAGTCTGGTATTATTATTGAGATCTTTCAGTGTCATATCGAGAGCTTCAAGTGAATGCTTGTGGGCCATAGTGCATTCATCCCAGATAATAATTTTGCATTTTCTCAAAACTTCAGCCATGCCTTAATGCTGCTTTATGTTACACATTGCGTCTGGGTTTGTGTGAATATTCAATGGTAACTTGAGTGCTGAATGCGCAGTCCGCCCACCATCAAGCAAGGTCGCTGCAATGCCTGATGAAGCAATTGCCAATGCAATATGATTTTGTGATCGAATGCGCGCAAGTATCAATGAGATGAGGAATGTTTTCCCAGTGCCACCTGGTGCGTCCAGAAAAAAGAATCCGCCTTGCTGTGCTGCAATTGACGAATTAATTTGTTCATATATATTACTTTGTTCGGCAGTGAGCAGTTGTTCATTATTACCAACAAAAGTAGCCAAAGAGGTTGTATCGAACTGTTGTTCACGCTGAACATCGCTGTTAATGATTTCTGCTGCTGGGCGGTTAGGCGATGACATGCCGAAATGAATGAGTGGCATATTCGAAATGAGAATACAAATATCCTCAATCTTTATTAGCGCCTCGTTATATATTTCCGGCGAAAAATCGATGTTTGGATCTTGATCAGCAATACGAACGCAATGTAGAATGTCCTCACTCATCGAATCTTTATATTTATCCCAGAGAGCAGAAGCTTCAGACGGAAAACATGTCGTCAATAATATAGCGAATAATTGACGAATTTTATGAGGAGAGGAACTCAGTACTGCATCTGCAAGTGTGAGATCCCAATGGTTATCATCTTCCAGTAAATGCAATTCGCGACACGCATCGAAGTACGTGTCATACAAAATACCATTGACTGTTCGCAAATATTGAAAGGATGTTGGTCCAGGAACGTTAACCAACAATGAGCGCAAAAAAAAACATTCGCGTTGCTTTGGATGGACTGTATATAATCCGCCTAAACTATTTGCCTTGAATATTCTGACATATCCTTGGATTGGAAAGCCTCGCTTTCGTGGTTCCCAATTTTTTGACTGTTTGTTCCATGTGAAAAATCGTGGTACATCAGTATACATTAATGTCTTTGCAAATTGACCGAAAATATCTAGTCGCCTGCATAGTTTGAAAAACTCGGTTAGTGTGGTTTTTGGGGCAGTGAATGCTCGTTGTAGAGCAGTCTGTTCCGTGAAATAAACACGCTGTCCATTTTCTAGATGCACGGCCAAATGTATAACAGCAGGATGTCTTTCGTGTATAGGAAAATTGAGAATACGCCAAATTGCTTCATTACTGCTGATGTATCGGCCCATTTGATAACGTGTTATTTCGTCGTTATCATTTACATTTTGAACAGCAAATACAGCCTTATCACTGCCTTTATGAATGTATTTACAAATGTATTTGATGGACTTCACCGAATTGCATAATTCAACGTTTATGTGTGCTTTGTAGGTTTTGCACAGCAACGGAGAATACGGAACCACCAAGCGATTATCAATATCAAATATTACACCATTCGACATACGCAATTGATATGATTGGCCACCATTGTCCATGTCTCTACGACGATATGATGGATAACCATCGATATTGGTGATAGTATCGTTCGTACATGCTTTTGGAAAATGCTTTGTACATTTCCCATTGTCCATACATGGCGCCGTCATGTTCAGAGTACCGCATGAACCATGGATCATGTTGGTGGTAACAATGTCGCACAACTCTTGATCAATATTCCGATCCGGAATTTCCGCTGAAATAATTTTATCAATTTCTTCTGGCCGCACTTTCTCGACTAAATGCGCATGTGGCAAACCTCGTTTTTGCCATTCAACAGAATACAGCCAGCAACGTGTTTCGCCGAATACAGAGTAATGTGTAATTAAGTTCATGAACGATTTTAATTTATGTTTAAACCCACTTGCAGTGACATCATGCCGATGCATTGTTGTTTGATCTGGCAATAACAAAATTTTAATTTCATCCCAGTTTGGATTGCACGTAAATTTGATGAACAGATCTGGTCGGCCGTATACACGCACGAAAGTCATGGCGTCTTGAATATATTCTTGCATGTGACGCGGACTATCAATATATGATGATGGAAGAATATATGCGGTACCGATGTTGTTGATATTAGTTATTTCATCTATGTTACCGAAAATAGCATCACGCAAATGAATGTATTCCTCAGAACGAAGCTTCGCTTGATTAAATTTGATGTACCGTAATCGCTCACTTTCAATTTTCACATACATATCAACAATGTATTGATGAAATAGCTGGCGGCATCGGAGAATGTTGTTATCTTCATTGGCACAAATCATCAGCCGATATGCGTAGAAGTTCATCGCGCTAACTTTCTTGTTAAGTTCTGCACCTGCAAAATAAAAATATAAAAAGACAAAATAAATTAATTTTATGAAATAATAAAATTATCAATTTTTATAGCAATGTAAAATAAAATTATGTATATGTTGTACCTGTCACTGGATTTCTTTGTTTAATGTTTAAATGATATCCGTCTTCTCCTTCCCAAAATATCAATGGATATCGCAAAGAATTGTAAGAACGATGATTGTCTTGAATCATCTGCACCGTGTTGTCTCTGCGTTGTATCCTTATATCTCGACGTTCAGATGGGTCGCCAGCCATAACAACTGCAACTTCATTAACAGTTGGTACATTGAATCTGCCTGCGTGCTCTCCATATGGTACTTTGTCTGCTTTAATGATAATCACGTAGCTGTCGTTTTGCAATCTGTTCGAAATAGTCTTGAACAACTGGACCAAAAGGTTATTTTGTAAAAACGTTTCCAAAGTTGCCACTATTTCTCGCTCCTCCATGTGCTCGATGTGGTTGTATTGGCAGCGTGTGTTAATTTGTTGCTCCTCATCACCCATGAGGTAGATTTGCAAATATTTTGGATCGCCATCAGGCATTGAGATCAAAGAACCAATTTGATGATACACTTGGCCCTGAATCTTAAATGTTGGTGCAAAATTACGACCATCCTCATGCACGATTTTTGTTACTCCAAATGATGTCATTTGGAAGCAAGAATTGAACTTACGAATTTTACTCAAAAACAATTTTGATTGAGATGTGGCTCCAGCGAATAGTGTTTTCAATGGTTTTGGCGGCAAATTCAATGGTGGAAGTGAAACTTTTCCTGATGCGCAGAAAAGACCGGCGGACTCACCTTTGTATTTAAATGCATGACAGTGTTGGCATTCTTTGTCCATATTGCCGATGACAATAAGTGCATGTAACGAATAGTCTATTTCCGGCTCATATTCGAACGCAAGACGGTGAAGTGATGTACGTGTTAATGCGCGACGTTCTTGCACACGCTGTCGATCATGTGTTCTGTGTGCGTCGGTGACTTGTTGACGTGCCTCTCTTTGTCTCAGTGCATTAGCTCGAAGACGTTCATTGCGATACTCTTGATTTTCATTTGCACGTGTGTTTGAAGCTTGGTTTCTTAAATTTACATTGTCTGCCAATTGATCTTCTGCCGTTCTATTTGAAAAAAGGTTATGAACTCTTTGTGCATTCGATGTACGTCGACTAATATTTCCTCCTCGTTTACGAAGACGTGGCATTATTCTGTAATAAATACACAACAAATAAATATAAATAATATATTGGAGTTAAAATTAGCAAGAATGTGGACGAAATTTCATTAATATGGCTATTAGTATCACTGATGAATGAGCCGTTTCATGGAATCAAATGAGAATCGGAAACAATTGTGAACCTAAACTAACCAAAGATCAACAACACATAAATAAATAAATTTATTAAAAAAGCATTTTCTATCGAATCTAATTGCGAATCTAAACCATTCTTGAATCAACTTAATCGCACGCACAAAATTTTTAAAAAATCAATCCAGCCGTTTAGGAAGAATTCAGTAAGATTTTTTTTTTTTTAACCAATGCGGAGGTACTTGTAATCAAACATTCGCCCTTACTACGCCGCAGTTTTTACTGTCCATTTTATTATGGGGGCACCATATAGGTGGACAGCATTAGACCCCTATGAAGGGACGAAACAACCGGAGGCATTTTTCGTGGCGCAACGCCTAAACCATTCTCGAATCAACTTAATCGCACGCACAAAATTTCAAAAGAATCAGTCCAGCCGTTTAGGAGGAATTCAGTAAGATAAATGCTTAGAAATACTAATTTAGTCATTCATTAATAGTTCAGTAAGACTAAAAACACTACGTGCCAAATATTTTGATATATGCAACACGTAATGTTCAGTGGCATACACACGGACAGAAGAAACATATTTATATATATAAAGATATAAGTAAAATTCTGTAGCATAAATTACACGATTGTTACTGCAACATTAATAGCCACGAATGCAATTATTTTCTACCTAAAACTATATAAATTGTAAGATAAAAATATAAATTTAGTCATTCATTAATAGTTCAATAAGACTAAAAACACTACGTGCCAAATATTATGATATATGCAACACGTAATGTTCAGTGGCATACACACGGACAGAAGAAACATATTTATATATACAAAGATATAAGTAAACTTCCGTAGCATAAATTACACGATTGTTACTTCAACATTAATAGCCATGAATGCAATTATTTTCTACCTAAAACTATATAAATTGTAAGATAAAAATATAAATTTAGTCATTCATTAATAGTTCAATAAGACTAAAAACACTACGTGCCAAATATTTTGATATATGCAACACGAAATGTTCAGTAGCATACACACGAACAGAAGAAACATATTTATATATACAAAGATATAAGTAAACTTCTGTAGCATAAATTACACGATTGTTACTTCAACATTAATAGCCATGAATGCAATTATTTTCTACCTAAAACTATATAAATTGTAAGATAAAAATATAAATTTAGTCATTCATTAATAGTTCAATAAGACTAAAAACACTACGTGCCAAATATTATGATATATGCAACACGAAATGTTCAGTAGCATACACACGAACAGAAGAAACATATTTATATATACAAAGATATAAGTAAACTTCTGTAGCATAAATTACACGATTGTTACTTCAACATTAATAGCCATGAATGCAATTATTTTCTACCTAAAACTATATAAATTGTAAGATAAAAATATAAATTTAGTCATTCATTAATAGTTCAATAAGACTAAAAACACTACGTGCCAAATATTATGATATATGCAACACGTAATGTTCAGTGGCATACACACGGACAGAAGAAACATATTTATATATACAAAGATATAAGTAAACTTCTGTAGCATAAATTACACGATTGTTACTTCAACATTAATAGCCATGAATGCAATTATTTTCTACCTAAAACTATATAAATTGTAAGATAAAAATATAAATTTAGTCATTCATTAATAGTTCAATAAGACTAAAAACACTACGTGCCAAATATTTTGATATATGCAACACGAAATGTTCAGTAGCATACACACGGACAGAAGAAACATTTATATATACAAAGATATAAGTAAACTTCTGTAGCATAAATTACACGATTGTTACTTCAACATTAATAGCCATGAATGCAATTATTTTCTACCTAAAACTATATAAATTGTAAGATAAATATTGCTTAAAAATATTAATTATTCATTCATTCATAGTTCAAAAAGACTAAAAACACTACATGCGAAATATTTTGATATATGCAACACATTAAGTTCAAAGAAATATATATATAAAGATATAAGTAATCAAGTGATATAAGAATCAAATGAGAATTGATAATTTAAATTTGTAGGTTAACTTGATTGTTATTGAATTTACATGTATACATCATTAAAATTCGTGAAAATGAAATAAAATCCTGAAACGGGATTACAGCGCTGCCTACCGGATTCAATTGTGAACCTAAACTAACCAATGATCAACAACAACACATAAATAAATTAATTAAAAAAGCATTTTCTATCGAATCTAATTGTGAATCTAAACCATTCTCGAATTAACTTAATCGCACGCACAAAATTTCAAAAACATCAGTCCAGCCGTTTAGGAGGAATTCAGTAAGATTTTTTTTTTAAACCAATGCGGAGGTACTTGTAATCAAACATTCGCCCTTACTACGCCGCAGTTTTTACTGTCCATTTTATTATGGGGGCACCATATAGGTGAACAGCATTACCCCCTATGAAGGGACGACACAACCGGAGGCATTTTTCGTGGCGCAACGCCTAAACCATTCTCGAATCAACTTAATCGCGCGCACAAAATTTCAAAAAAATCAGTCTAGCCGTTTAGGAGGAATTCAGTGTTATAAAGACTCATGGAGTATATCTATTAATATTCAGGTCTTTATAACTGTCTCTCATAACTGCCATACATTGGCAGAAAAGAAAAATGATTTATTGCCAAAAAAGGCGATGCACGCCAAATCTGGTGTAGTGAGCCTGTATTGCGCAGGCGCTAAGTAGAGTTTGGCGCATGTGAGGCTAGCTTCGAAAAGTAGCGGGAGACAGCTCTTGGACGTGTAGGAGGTTGGTGACCTTTGGGAACGTGTGTTGAGGATCGAGAGTGGGGGTGCGTGGCATGGCCTAGTATAAGTATTTACTTTTTTTCATTATGTTTAGTTAAAATAAACTTCTTATTTGCTCCTTAAACCCCTTGTCTGTAATTTAATTTACTGTAGTAGATATTGATTCCTAGGTATGAATAATTTGAGTATTGTAATATGCTTAGCACGTGGGTCAGGCTATATGTAGGGTTAAGTATTTTCTTGCTAAGCTAAGTGCTGTTAACCTAAAGTAAATATTCGACTTAATCTATGTTACCTGAGACAACCTATCTGGGTTATCTTTCATGTCGCTTTGTTACTTGAAGTTAATTCTGTAACTTAAATTAATACACAACGCATTTCATATTTCACCTTTTTGACTGGCTTAACTATTCGCTAATTTGCTACCACTTGTTCCGATACGGCTTCCCATTTTGGCGTCGTAATTCTCGGCTTCACAACATTTGGTGCCGTGACCAAGAAATACTAATTTAGTCATTCATTAATAGTTCAGTAAGACTAAAAACACTACGTGCCAAATATTTTGATATATGCAACACGTAATGTTCAGTGGCATACACACGGACAGAAGAAACATATTTATATATACAAAGATATAAGTAAACTTCTGTAGCATAAATTACACGATTGTTACTTCAACATTAATAGCCACGAATGCAATTATTTTCTACCTAAAACTATATAAATTGTAAGATTAAAAAATAAATTTAGTCATTCATTAATAGTTCAATAAGACTAAAAACACTACGTGCCAAATATTATGATATATGCAACACGTAATGTTCAGTGGCATACACACGGACAGAAGAAACATATTTATATATACAAAGATATAAGTAAACTTCTGTAGCATAAATTACACGATTGTTACTTCAACATTAATAGCCATGAATGCAATTATTTTCTACCTAAAACTATATAAATTGTAAGATAAAAATATAAATTTAGTCATTCATTAATAGTTCAATAAGACTAAAAACACTACGTGCCAAATATTATGATATATGCAACACGTAATGTTCAGTGGCATACACACGGACAGAAGAAACATATTTATATATACAAAGATATAAGTAAACTTCTGTAGCATAAATTACACGATTGTTACTTCAACATTAATAGCCATGAATGCAATTATTTTCTACCTAAAACTATATAAATTGTAAGATAAATATTGCTTAAAAATATTAATTATTCATTCATTCATAGTTCAAAAAGACTAAAAACACTACATGCGAAATATTTTGATATATGCAACACGTAATGTTCAGTGGCATACACACAGACAGAAGAAACATATTTATATATATAAAGATATAAACTGTAATGACAGTGAAACAGGGTACTTACCTTTATTTGAATTATTCCAAAACCTTCTAATTAAACTTCTCTGCTACACAATGCGTCTTATTGTGCACTGTACGGTAGGCGATTTGCTATGACTGAAATTCGTGACGTCGATCAGTATTGGACACACTCTATACAGCGCATCCTTATTATCACTCGTGGCGCCATCTGGTGGATTTTAGAGCAAATAGAACCAAATAATTGAATAAATTTTAATAATTGAATAAAATTTAAATTGAATAAAATAAAATTGAATTAAATTTAAAATTCGGAATTCGAGGTACACGTACTCATCCTCTCCTACCTGTGTGCCAAATGTCATGGCTGTAAGATGAACATGGTAACAAAGAACGTTTGTTTACAATCTGCGATCGGTAATGTAATTCTTCGAAATGTCTGAAATGTCTTGAATTAAAATTTTAGAGTATAAAATATGACTTTAAAGATTATTATTTTCATTTATTAATCTGTACATGACTTGAAACTTTTTGATTTTATTTATTTTTATCTTTTCGTTCGCTGTTTGCTAACTAAACCTAACGTGGACGGCGTTATCCAGAGGGCCGATTCCACAAACTGTAACAGCTTCCATTTACCGGATGCACCCCCTTATAAATTGTTGGTTTTTTATTAATTAATTAAAAATATAAAAACATTTTCTATCGGATCAAATTGTGAATCTAAACCATTCTCGAATCAACTTCATCGCACACACAAAATTTCATTAAAATCAGTACAGTCGTTTAGGAGGAGTACAGTTACATACACACGGACAGAAGAAATATATATATAAGATATATATATATATATATATATATATATATATATATATATATATATATATATATATATATATATATATATATAGAGAGAGAGAGAGAGAGAGAGAGAGAGAGAGATACATATTTATATATTTTTTGTTTAAATTCTTTTGTCTTTTGACCGCAGATACTAATTGTTTTTATACATTATACTATAAACATGAAATGTTTTCCTTAATAAGACAGTAATGTCTTATAAAATATAAGAAAATCAAATCAAATAATAATTTATAAACTTATAGCTTTAAAGCTATCTCTGGATACTAAAAACATTTTTTTAAAAATTATTTTCTAAATTTTTCTAATACAGTGTGGTCCAATCTGCGGCCCGCGGGGTGCATGCGGCCCACCAATTCATTTTTCTTGGCCCTTGTCCTTCTTACTGGAAAAATATTTTAATTTAACATTTGGAAAAAAATCGTTTACCCTTCTTACTGCTTTAAGAATTTAAGACTTAAAATGTAATGACTGAAACGTAAGACTTAAATGTAATGCCGTCACTTAAAATTTAAGTAACGGCCATACTGAAGCTTCACTCTTCGACCGTTATAATTCGTGGTGTGCCAACTTCGATTTTCACTTTCATTCAGTACTGTTACGAAGGAGCCAGGTGGGAAAGGAAAGTTCCCGAAAAGTCCGCCAGGAATCAGAATTGTTTTTCACAAATCCGTCCGGCACGAGAAGCGGCCCCGCCTCCAGACGACAGGTTGTGACCAGTCATTGGCTGCCTATAGGTTCGCGATCGTTCGTGTGCTGCGGGTGATTTTTGGAACGTGTCGGTTTCGGTATAAAAGGGAATTGTTTCTTTGAATATATATATATATATATATATATATATATATATATATATATATATATATATATATATATATATATATATATATATATATATATATATATATATATATATATATATATATATATATATATATATATATATATATATATATATATATATATATATATATATATATATATATATATATATTTATATATATATATATATATATATATATATATATATATATATTTATATATTTATATATATATATATATATACATATATATATATATATATATATATATATATATATATATATATATATATATATATATATATATATATATAATCTTAAAAAATCAATACGTAGACTAGTTCTATGGCAAAAAACATTATAAAATTCTATAAAACTGATACTTGATTAGTGGAAATATTACTCAAGGTAAAAAATATTTGTCTCTACTAACACCTTTTTTGTACTTTCATTTTAATTATTTTTTTCCTTCTATCCTTAATCTTTCTCTGGTCGCAGAAATTTGAAGATCTTATCACTTCACACTATACACTATTTTTATACTAACAACTCCACAGTCAATTTTAACTATGGCAAAATCCTGTAGAATTCCAAGATATATTTTAGAAGTAGAGGGAACAATTTCCCAGGACCTTCTATCCAGACTGTTGCTGTTGCTGTTGCTGCTGTTGTATTAACTTGATGCAATGCAAATTGCACTGAAGGCAAATAATACGGCACACTTACTATCTTGTCAGCAGTTGAAAGAAGAAAAAAGTGACAAAAATTTTAGTATGTTTCATTAAATAATAATAGATATCAAGAAAGAGTTCAAGGACAGATTCGAAGATTTTGACTCCCTAAAACCAAAACTTGCACTGTTCAACAACCCCATAGATAATGAAGTGAGTGAGGTGCCCTACGACCTTCAAATGAAAATTTGGAATACTTCAGGCAGATCCATTCTACCAGACTAAAAAGTGTGATATACCTGAAAAATACTGGAAACTTATTTCTAAAGAACGTTTTCCTAAACTTCTCAAATTCTCTCTGCAAATGTTATCGCTGTTTGGCAGTACATATGTGTGCGACAGAGCTTTTTCTGCTCTCAAATAAATTAAATCAAAAACGAGAAATCGAATTGAAAGTGCTTCATTGGAATGGAGCCTGAGGCTTTGCCTTACTGAACTTACAGTGGACATTGATAAACTTGTATCTGGAAACCAGTGCCAATCATCACATTGATTTCTCGACTGTAAAATGAAATGGTATATTAAACTAGCATATTAAACGTCTTTAAATATAAATATCAATAACAGTTTTTGAATACAATATGTAATTCGTTTTTTTCTGGAATGTCTTTGGCCCTCACATTCCTATACTAAAGTTTGGCTGGCCCTCGGGTAACTAAAGGTTGGACCACACTGCTCTAATAATAAGTAATAGCCTAAATATACATATTTTTAGCATAAATACTGTTGTTTATGCACTATAAGTAATAATTTATTTATTTATTATACCAAATTATGAAATTTTTTTTTAATAACAAAAGTTTCCTATAAATATAAGACAAATTACATGTGCTATATCAATAGCTTAAAATCAATCTCTGATCTATAATTTTAATATTTTATAAAACTGCTTAGTAAGTTGCTCTAATAAAAAGTAATCTCCTAAATATGTATGTTTTTGTTTATTTTTAGCATACATCATTTTGTCTTTACACTATCGATACTAACTTTTGTATATGTTATACCTAAAATTTTAAATGAGTGTCAAATTAATAAGACAGAATATCTTATAAAAAATTTGTCAATACAATCAAATAATTATTAATATATTTATCGCCTTGAAATCCATCCGTGATATACAAAATTAATAGTTTATAAATTCCATCTGTAAATTTCTCAAATAATAATATTAGAATAAATATGTATGCTGTTTAAAAATTAACGATATTCTAAAGAAATGGGTATGAACTTGCCGATATTTTCACTGTGAATTTAAATTTAGAGAATTTTTGAAATAAGGTAACAAAAAGTTAAAATTTTTCAAAAACTAAATAAATACATTTTACCATGGTTTGCCCATCGTCTGTGAAATATATTCTATTCGAAAGATTCATTAATATAAAATATATACGCAACCAGGTTCCAGGAATACCAGGGTTTCGTGAAGCACAGTTTATTGAAATGCATATCAACTGTATATATTCATGCACTTCAAAGTACTTTAAAAACCAAATGTTTCTGAAAAAACTGGAATAATGATGTAAAAAAATTCCTTTCTCAGATGTGCTCTCAGTTACCTCTTTTTTCATTCTTATTTAAATGTCAACCCATCTTCCGAAAATCAATGAAGAGTTTATGCAAGTTTTGGAGTTATATAAATTTATTTTACTCCTGTCAAGAATGTCAAAATATCCTTTCGGGCATTTTTAAATGGATTTCAACTCGGAAGTAGAGTTCGTTTCGATGACAACCGTTTTTTCTCTTTAAGACAAATGTCAGTGACAATTTGAATGCAATAAATAAAAAAAAGAGTTTATTTTATGTCCTATTTAAGAGTTCTTTGTGTTAGCATTCAATATTTAAATATATTCTCTATCATATTAGTTATCATACTGTTTTACGTTTTATAATCAAGCAGTACTCTTAAGCAGTATTACTTGCATGCTTGTAAAACAAAAACATAATATAGCATCTATTCTAAGAATGATCTGTTTATGATGATTTATCGCAAGTGTAATATTCTCACAAATACATATAGCAGACAATTTGATTTAGACATCTGAATTATGCTTATTGTATTTACGGTGTTAAATACATTTTAACTGTTTAGAAACGAATGCAAATTTTAAAGCACTTCTAAAGCACTAGCATCTTTTGTTTAGGTTCCAAACCAGATTGAATTATGTATGATTAACGTCCGACATATTTTGATACCATGCTCATTAAATTTTGGACTGCCGCTGAATCATATGCCGCTGACTCATATGCCGCTGAAAAACAAACAAACAAACAATAAACATTGATGCAATTTGAAAATTCAAACAGTTGAAACTATAGATTATTTATAACATTCAAATGTAAGACAAGTTGAGCATTTCTTATTCAACTAGCAGGTGACCGTACTGCTCAAGCCCCAAGGGATCCAATATAACCAGAAGTTTAATGTGGTTTAGAAGCAAGACTTACATTTACGTATTCTATTATTTTTGGTATAGTTACGATATTTTGATCACAGGAATTGTAAATTCATTTGGGTAGAAAAAAGGGAGTTTGCATGTTTCCTAGCAAAGAAGTTTAAATACCGGCAAACATTCCAAAACAGTGGCATGGCAGAACTTAAAAATGCTATTTACCAGCAGAAAGGGACAGAAAATTGCACTTCTTAATTTATGTATCCAAAGAAAACAATTTTATTAAAATGTTATTAAAAAATGTTATTAAATAATGTTAAAAATTAAAGCTAATTTTCGTATACGAAACTCCATTTCTAATTTATTTGCGAATAACATTAAATCAAAGTTAATAACTAAAAAATGAATTAATATGAAAGATTTATTGATTACTACATATCTTTAAAAAACAATAATGCAGACAGTGGTTACAGTGATCACAGTTACATTAAAAAAAAAAACTACGAATGTCTTGCTGAACAGCCAGTTTTGCGGAAAGTTCAAAGAAATGTTCGTATTTATTCATTCCACTAAAAACTTAAGGACATTTTCGGCGAATTGAAGTCCGAGACATACTGTTTCAAATGCCAAAAATTGGGAGGATTTATTCTAAAGTGGAATAAAATATCCCAATTTGTCTTGAAACAAATTTTGATATATAGAGATTTTTTCGATATATCGAAACAACTTTTCTATGTAATGAACATGGAGATTTTCTAAGAGTTCGATATATAGAAAATTTCGATATGTGGAAGTTCGATATATTTAGGTTCGACTGTGTATATATATATATATATATATATATATATATATATATATATATATATATATATATATATATATATATATATATACATTATATCATTTTATGTGCATACCGACTGCACTGTTATAATAAAATATATATATTTTACAATAAAATGCTATTAAAAAAAATGTTCTCTTAAAAAGCATTCTAGGGGACGTAGAAAAGTCATACCTAAAATTCAGACATCCGAATATAGCAAAATGTTCAGTAAATAAAGAAATAAAAATATTCATTTCGTGAAGCCAAAATTAAATCTATTAAGCATTTAGCAAGTGAGAATAATTTCAAATTCTAAATGATAAATATTCCTTAATGGTTTCAGATTCTGAAATAACTTCAAACACATTTGCTGTTTGATGTGTAATATTTACTTTCATTACGCTTGAAATTTAATTCAATCTTGTTTACATAGCCGTGTTGCATCATTAATATTTTATTTCGCTAAAACTTCCAGCATTCATTCTGATTCTTTGCTTCGAGCTTTATATAATTTTTGCCAATTCTTTGTACATAATTCTATATTTATATGTCCTTACATATGAAGATATAATTTTTTTAATATCTAGCAATGTCTATAAAATTCAATTAGAGGTAAATGTAATATCAAATGCGTAAAAAAAATAATAATTATATTCCACATATTGTTCAAAATCAAAGATCGGTTTGCATAACTTAAGGAACGTGCGTTTTTTTAAAGGTTACGATCTGGTGATACAATGACACATCATGTGATGATTTGCTTAACCAAGCACATTAGTAGAAAGCTGATCAATATTCATAATTTAAATCGGGACTTCAAAGATGGCATCATAGCGAATAAACGATAAAAGGAGAAAATCAAGGAACGAAATGAATATGTATTTGAAAAAATTCAACGGTTTTAGAAATATTGGTTTATAGACAGTGTTTTAATTCTTTATCTCCCTATATATTGAGGATATTTAAAAATGCATAAATACACTCATGGACAAAAAAATTAGCGCACCAAGAAGGAGTCGTCAAAATTAAACGAAATTTTACATACGTAATGACTACTTTGATATAAGTAAATGCTAAGAAAATCAAAGAAAAAGGATAATTTATTTCAGAGAAAAAGGCAAAAGAACGGAGGAGTTAATACTCCGTTGGATCCCCTCTAGCGCGAATGCACGATGCGATACGATCGGGCATTGAGTCATACAAGTTCTGTATGATGTCTTGAGATATTTCGTTCCATATTTGCTGTAACCTTGCCTCTAGTTCGTTCAAACTCGTGGGATGCCCAACTCGTCATCCCAAATGATCCCAGATATGCTCGATTGGAGACAAATCTGGGGATCGGGCAGGCCAAGGAAGGGTAGTAACAGTGCGGAGACAGTCTTGTGACACCCTTGCCGTATGAGGCCGAGCATTGTCTTGTTGAAAAATGGCTCCTGGGAGCCGTTGCATGAGTGGCAACACATGTGGTTGCAGGATTTCATGAACATACCGCTGGGCTGTCATGGTGCCACGGAACAATACTAGGGGTGACCGTGTATTGTAGGCAATGGCACCCCATACCATCACACCAGCTGTGGCAGCGATGTGTCGCTGTACAACAAAGGCAGGATTGAAGCGTTCACCACGGGCTCTGCACACACGAACACGATTGTCATCACTGCCGAGATTGAATCTGGATTCGTCGCGAAAGACGACCTGGTTCCATTCCGCTGCAGTCCAGTTTCCTCGTGCGCGGCAAAACTCCAAACGGAGGCATCGATTGGTGTGCGTCAAGGGCAGCACACGTAATGGGCGCCGCGATACCAACAGTCCTTCAGCCAGGCGCCTTCGTATGGTTCCAGAAGACACAGAGGCCCCTAGTGAAGGTGCTACCTGTGCCTGGATGGCGGCCGATGAAGCAGTTGGCAGTACGCGTGCATATTTACGATGTGGCGGTCTTCTCGACGACTGGTCTGTCGAGGGCGTCCTGAGCCTGGTCTTCGTGTACATGACATCTCTCGGGTCCACTGATCCCAACACCTCCTCACAACACAATCAGAGCGACCTAATTGACGAGATACTCGCCTAGCTGCCCACCCAGCTTCCATCATCCCGACGATTCTCTCCCTCTCAAACTGCGACAATTGCTTATATTGTCTTCGAACACGGCGTAATGGCATGTCTATCTCAGATCTTCCTTTGTAAATTATTCAGCACACTCAAACAAGGTTTGGTTACCTGTTTTATACTCCACAGAGTACGATGTTCAACGCCCTCTACCGGCTATACGTAATGCGCAATCACGCTGCATTTCTAATCATTTGCATATCTCCCCGACATGTACCTTCATTGCAAATTTCGTTACGATCCCGCAATTATTTCTTGGTGCGCTAATTTTTTTGTCCATGAGTGTACATTAAGCTACAAATACATTACATTATAAAAGCAAAATGTAAAAACATTTTCAATATTCTATAATCTTTCTTTTGATATACAAAATGATTAAAAGTTTATTTTAAATAACAGTTTTTCTTTGCATTACAAATGTTTAATTCATAGTTTTTTGTCTTTGAATATTTCAGGAATACTGCCCTTGAACCTGTATAACGGTAAAAAACTGTTCATGGTGGGATTTGATGAACTACATACAGAAAAGTGAATTGTTTAAAACAGGCGTAAATAATATTTTATCAATTTATAGCTAATACAGAAAGTCCATTTCTGCTACTTTATTTTATATTAATATGATGTTACTTTAGAAAGGCAGGAAGGAAAATTTATTCATCTATATATATAAAACAGTTCCGTAACAGACTGACATACAACGCACAGATAAAACCATTGGACCTAAAGGGCTGAAATTTTGCATGGCGATTCTTCGTATAGTGTAGGGGTGCACTAAAAATGATTTTTGAAAAAATAATTTTAGATTTTTTAAAATTAAATGTTTAAGCTGTTTTAGTAACTTATTTTAAGTTTGCATTTACAATAATGATTTGAAGGTTATAAAATTTATAGCACGAGAACGATCATAAAATTTCCTTTAAAATGAGATCTTTTTTGAATCTTTACCTCCATTTTCTAATTTTTGGTGAATTTTTAAAGATTAATTTTTAGAATTTAATTTATTAAATGCTGATCACGTGATTTCTTTTTCTGGTACTTTAAATAAATTTATCGTCCCGTGCATAACAACTAAGTGGACAAAAAAATATTTTTTTTTCTTGCTAATGCGGCAGACGATTGGAAATTATCCAAATAAAATATTAAAATACGATAAAAGATATTATGTTCCTCAAACTGTACTATATTAAGTGCAATATATTCCTTAGTATGTCCTAATAGATTTAATTCGAATATTTTCTTCTACATTATTTTGTCTATAAAAATATCCCTTACGATTTTTTAAAAATATATATATATATATTTTACATCAATTGTATACTTTGATCGTCGTATTTATTATATATATATATATATATATATATATATATATATATATATATATATATATATATATACATATATATATATATATCTATATACATATATATATATATATATATATATATATTTTTTTTTTTTTTTTGGCATTAATTGCATACATTGACCGTTGTATTTAATTTGAATGTACTCCGTAGTGAAGTGCGGGTTTTCAGCTAGTCAGTTCATATTGCTGAGAAAGGCAGGAAGCAACAGAATTGACTCCCACATTTCTGAAGGTCACTGACACGGGAGAAGTGGGGAAGCACGGTGCGGAGGTCACGACAGTTAAGGTGGATTTACTACTAGAGCATGGAATGTGTTTAATAATTAGGATAAAGTTGTTTTGTTTCGTGCTTTACGCACTGAAAGTCAACGCTTTAATGTAGTAGACACCATGATTCAATCCGGTGAACATCACGATGTCATAATCGAGGCCTTTAAAAACAACGATTCAATAACTGAAACCAGATGGCATTTAGGAAGCGTTTTGGGCTCTATGCAACTATTGCCGTTTTTGATGGAAAAACAGTGCTGCGATTGGTTTCAAATGTGAGAGTAAGTGGGTCTCCATTACCAAGAATACCAAGTGGTCTTCCTCGGAACATTAGAACACCTGAAAATGTGCAACGAGTCCGCGAGTCAGCTATTCATGAGGATGTCCCTTTTCCCAGAGATGAACAACAGAGTGATGGAAAACTTAAGAAAACGGCTTCGGCAGTGCATCGGAAATAACGGGCGCCACCTATGTGATTTTACTATCAAAACCTAGTGGAAAAAGAACTAGAATGTTAGTACTTTTCGAAAAAAATCAAGCCTTTCTTTGTAAATTGCTTCGTGTTTTTCCCCTTTTATTTGGGGGGAGTCCATTCTCCTGCAGCCTGTATTGAGACCTTTCATTCAACTGCTTAATTACCAATTTTTCTTTTGCATACAGATAAAATTCAAATGACATTGACAGCATATCCATATAATGCATTAAATAGGATATACATTTATTATTTTCGTAGAATTTGAAACTTTCGGCTTAAATTTATAGATTTATAAGTTAAAGGCAACACAGTAGAATTAAATTATTTTTTCCTCGCTACGCTCGCTTCTTCAAGTCCGACTGTTTCAAAGTGTTAATTTAACTGAAGTCCTTTAGTTTCCAGTCCATGTCTTGTTGAAACATCCTCTTGCCTTTCCCTTCGTTTCCTTTGTGCCTGAGCACTTCGTCTTCTTTCTTTATCACCAGTTATACCGCGCTTTCTTTTAGGCATTTTTTTCAATACACGTCTTATAGTAGCAAAATTAAAAAATCAATGCTGTAGTAAAAACGGATAAAAGAATATAATATAAACTGAAAGCAAGAAATACTGAATAAATATAAACTGAGTTTGATTTTAGTTTCTTTTAAATTATTTTTAGATCTTTCCTCTGTTAGGGCTAATAGCGAGATACATAGGGTGATTATCGGGCAATGTAACAGCTTCCTTCCATTTACTGTTGTCACACTTATGCGAAGGGCTTTACATCACTGTTGAATTATCAGCTTTAAAATTCAATTAAAAATCGAAATTTTAAGATAGAGACTTGAATTGAGATTTATAAAAATTAGAAAGCTGTCAGCTTCCAGATGATGTAAATATTTTCCTTGTAAGATAAAAACTCGAGGAACATAGATATTACATCCACATATTGGACGATATTTCTTGAAAAACTGTGTTTCATTTTTTGATGAAAATATTAGTCTGTTTTAAAATATTTTTAAACAAATGAGGTCTAGTTTGAAAGAAACGTGTGTAGTCTTAGATTGTAAAAAGATCAAAATTCATTGATCATTTTTTTGGCGAGTTATCGTAATCTGAAAATGAAAAAGTCAATATTTTCCCACAAAACATAAAATAGAAAAAAATTTAAAGTCTGACGAAGATGAGCCATGTCTTACTTTGGTCGCCCCCCCCCCTTTTTCTGCATCCATTGGCATCGCTCTCAACTCCATACCCCCGGCGGTTTCGGATGAGATAGCGTGACAAGCTTTTGACAGCGGCGGCAGCGGGAGTTACTTTTTTTTAGAATAGAAAGATAAAAGTTCCTTAAATTAACAGGATGCATTATATGCAATTAATTTTGATTTTCATAAATATTAGTTTTATGAGTTAAATTCTCCGGAAGTTTTGCACACTTTGGAATACTGAAACATTCTGTAACATTCCTGAATCCAATGAGAATCTGTTTAGCCTAGTAAACGAACAAGCTAAGGAAGTTAACAAGTAGAAATACTGAATTACACAATCAATACCTTGCATTTTAATTTCCACATTCCTTGTGTGAAGTCGTTAAATCTGGGATCCTTCGTATTTTCCGTGCGATTTTAAATATCACTTGTGGACTATGTATACCAGAGAAACTTCTTATAAGCTTCTTAATTATAATCTTTTAAATGTGAAAAATTATTCAGTGCATTTTACTTACATTTTTATAGTTTCATAGTGATTGCAATGTTTATATCGCTAAATTAGATTTTATTTGTAATAGAAACTGAATTCATAAGGCTTAATAATTAATTAAAAATAAAACATCTAATATAATGTTTATAAGAAATAATTAATTTTAAATACTATGTTTTCTCATTTATATTACACAAAAGTTGTGTTTCGACATACTTAAATTTATTATGATTCAAAATGATATCGAGGAAAAAAAATGTGCCTAAAGAGAAGCCGTAAATCAAAATTTTGATTAAGCAATATGTCTTGAATGCGGACTAAAATTAAAAAATTAATTACAAAAGGTACGGAAATTTCCATATATTTAAAAAATACTTAAACATATATTATAAATTTCATTTCCATTAATTCAGTATGGCGATTCAGGAGGTATCAACAGATCGGGTGGATTTTCGAGTTGTCAGTAGACACCATGCGGTGGTCCGGTTAACATCGCGGTTTTGCTATCGAGGTATTTTTAAAGAACAACGATTCTGTACCCGCGAGGCATTGCGTCAGGTTCTATGCAACTGATGCCGTTCTTGATCGGAAAACAATCCTGGGTTAGGTTTCAAACTTGAGAGGAAATGGGTCTGCATTATCATGTAAACCAACTGGTCGTCCTCGGAATATTGAAGCACCTGAACATGTGCAACGATTCATAAGTCTTCTATTCGAAAGTAGTCTCCATTTACCCAGAGATTACCAACCGAGTGATGAAAAACTTTAGAAAACGACTTCGGCAGTGCATCGAAAATATCGGGCACTACCTGTGTGATGGTATTTTCAAACGCGTCTGGAAGAAAAACACTTTATAATATGTACATTTCTAAAATGTAAAGTTTTTTCTGTATGTTGTTTTGTTAATATTTTACTACCCTTTTAAATGTAAGAATGCACTCTGCTAAGTTTGAAAGTACGATTGTATGATTGTACATTGTGTGGAAGCTAAAAAAAACAGCTTCATACGAGTCTTGACCGAGAATTATTCCAGATTTGAAATCAGCTTTATTTCAGAAGTGAGAATTGTTGTTCCCATACCAACTCTACAAATAGTATAAACAAACATATCACAAAGCAATGTGAGAATAGAATGGATTACTAGATTTAACGATTCCCACGGATTAATTTTTTTTCTATGTATTTGCTTTACTTCACTAGGACAGCATAATTTTTTATTGCTATTCAAATCTCAAATATACATGTTATACTGAATTGTTCGCTAGTAGTGAACATTTTTTCGCATTCTGATTTTACGTACTTTATTATATTTAGCGAATTATAAACTTTCCGAAAATTTACCATATTGTACAATTTGTTGAATTATCATACGGATAGTTCGACAGTTATACAGTTTAAAGCGTTCCTGAATTTAATGGCAAAATGTTAATATACATTTCCAAAATACATCCAGTCATTAAACTGGTAGAGAAATACCGAAAAATCCGTCATTGGTGTTTATCGTGAATTAAAGTAGTACATCTAAATATAAATATCAAATACAAAGCTTACATTTAAAATCATCATTTATGTTCGGAATTGAACCTATACTTATGATATCATAAAAATATTTATCGTCATGTGTCAAAGGATATCGCGATACAGTCATGGACTTTGACACGTCGATAATAAATCTCATATAATTCAAGAATGATGTATAACTTGTAAAACGTTTAGCTAAACATTCATAAATTACTTCAGTTTTAAGTTATTTCTTTTAACTTACATTTCGGAAAACATACTTTTCTTAAAATCATGAACATAGGTATGTTTTTCATCAGATATTTTCGCTTATAAATGTGCAATTTATAACGTTTATAAATGACAAATGTAATTTTAGTCTTTGCGAAACTAGAATGAAATGATTATTTTAAAGTTTTTAGTAAAAATTGTCATCTAAAATACAAAATCTACAAATTGGGAAATAACTTACTTAAAAAAATATTATCCAGTTTTCAAACTACCCTTTCACATGCGATTAAAATACGATAAATTTTATAGCGATGTTGATGGATTGTAGTAAGATGAAAGAAGAACCAGTTCATTTGTAGCAAAAGTTTATTTGTCATATAACAATGGTGGACAAGAATAAAACAAAACCAATTACAAAAGGCCTTTGACCACAGTATTGGAAGTGAAGCATAAGACAAAACAGGAGAACAGGAGATATGTACACGTCAAAACACCTTTGTAGACAATATTAAAAGTTAAATATGACACAAAATCCGGGAAAATATAATATTAAAATTACAAAAACTCTTCGTGCACACTATTTGACAGTGCCGTTTCGGCGCATCCAGGAAAAAATTTTAGGGCCCAAAGTCAATTATTTCACTTCGATTTTTAAACAAACAATACAATGTCTCATCCTGAATTAACAATTCGTCAGAAGCGGATAACTTATTCTTTAAAATGGTACATCATTTATAGATTTTGGTTAAGTATGGAGGGAGAGAAAGGGATCGTCATGAAAAATAACCTTCTAGAAATAATATATGGTTTTTCCATGCAAATATAAAAATGTGCACCTGCGCGGATGTTGCCAATAAAGAAACTGATTATTGAAATCACGGAAGAATAATAATAAAAGCGAAAAAAATTTAAATTTAAAAATTCAGTGCTATTGATAATGCTAAAATAAAAAGAGCTAGTGTGCGCCATCTAGGGGAAGAACATTTGTGTAAAATATTTATACTTCCATTTTTAAACAAACAATAAGATGTGTAATTCTAAATTGACAAGTCCCACGCAGCGGAGATTTTAATCTTTAAAATGGTACTTCACTTATCGAGTGGAGGAAAAGAGTTAAAACATAAAAACACCTTTTCGAAGTAATAAATATAGATTACCACATGTTTGTTGGCATTATGTACCCTTGGAGTTAATTAACAATCAAGAGTGTGAAATATACTCTTTTGAAAGCTGCGATAGCTAACTCTAAATACAGTCAACAAACAGAACATATTTAAATTGGCGGGAATGACAACCTGGGGACGGTCGACAAAATAGCGTAAAGAATATATCGAATCCATAAAATGGAATATCCACCTATATTGGTGATACAATGTAATATTATTCTCTTTTCAGTATTAGGAATAATTTTACCTTTGCAATCACTTCTTGAACTGAAAGTAAGGCTACATTTTAAATATGGATGGTTGTCAATGAGGGGGGAGTAGTCAATGAAGACATTAGGAAATGATCCTCGAAAATCCTTGGTTTCTGTTCATGGCGGCACTGTATAGGTGAACCAAAACCACTCCATGTTTCTAACTCCAATACCACCCGCAGGGACTACATCTGAAAGGATCGTACGTTTCCCCACCCTCTGTAACCTCATAGAAGTACTTATCGGTCGACGGATTCACCGTGCCCATATCCGGACTAGACACGACGATTTTTAGTGGCGTCGTCGGTGTTGAAATCCAGCCCCACCCCACCAAGTTTCAATCCGAACGCACTACCATTAGGCCACCTAGGGATGTGAAATGAAAATAATTGCATGATGACATTTTCGTAGCATGCATGTTTCATACAGAATATGTAACATGAAAAGTTGATTTTTTTATCAATTTATTTTTATAAACAATAATTGTAGAATGTTATATAATAAGTGGGATATAGTATGATTTCACAATAAGGAATAGTTTTAAAAGATAAATTTTAAAACGAATTTATTGTTGTTGTTATGCACCCTGGAAAGAAGTATGCCTTTACAGGTCCATATAGGCTTTCCGGACTGAGGCGTACTGCTCCAGTTTAAAACAGAACACAAGGGTCGGAGTCCAACTTATCTAGGCACCACCTCAATTTTGACAGATCACCCGTAGGGTCGACATCCGTGACGTCATAGAAAGACTTCCTTGTCTACGAAATTAACACTCGCATATCCGCCCTACACAAGAAGGTATTTAATGTCTCTTGTCGGGATTTCAAGCTACCACCTTCTGTGTAAGAGGCCGCGCTACCGCTAGGCTACCTCAAGGCCTATCGAATTAATTAAATGCATTACAATTAAATGCTGAATAGATGAATAACGAAATGGATTTCAAAGAATCAAATTATTGAAAAAGAAATTGTACAGTAAATTTGACGAATTTCAATCCATTCCTTTTAACTCAAATCACATGAAAATACATAATACATTATAATATGCATAAATAATATTAGACAGAAAAAATTAAAATAAGAAAAGAACATATTTGTTATTGAATTCTCCTGATACACTTCAAGAATTTAAAGTTCGTTTTTAAGAATTTTGAGAACACCCGAGTGTGAATAAATGAATAGTTTCTGGATGAATAATAAAATGCAATAAAATGGAAGTTCATTGTTTAAGTTCTGTTAATTTTTTAAATGATGTAAAAGGTTCTGAAATATTTATATGAGATATCAATATTGAGGAAAGTTATTCACATGAAGGATTTAAAATTAGTATTGAAATAAATAAAATCGTACATATTTTACCATGCCAGTGTGTAAATAATATGTTTGCCAGTCAATTTTTGTTTTAATTGTGATTGTTCGACAGAAACGGATAGCTGAGGTGTGTAGATAACAATTTTAAATAGTGTCCATCTGTTTAATTTCAAAAGAAGCTCTTATACTACATTATATTAAAGAAATTTATAATTGCATAAAAATAAATTATTGAATTATACACTGCTGGCTATAAAAATTACAACACCGGTAATGAAAGCAAATAACAAAACTTTACTTATTGTACGTATACAGCATAGTAGGAACAAAACATGATTTGTAGGCAACTTAGAGGTATACAGGATCCAAAAATTAGTACACACAGCCGCCACCTCTGGAAGCTAAAATGACTCTAACCCGGATAGGCATCGAGTCGAACTGGGCTTGGATGACACATACGGGCAAGTCATTCCATACTGCTTCAAATCAATGCCACACTTCATCAATCGCAGTGGCTGGAGAGCGGTGGTGGCCCAGTATCTCAACAACCCATGACCTGGTGTTTTCAATGGGTGAGAGGTCTGGAGTACGAGCTGACAAGGGTAAAAGTCGAATACGCTCTGTGTCGTCGTAGGTCAGGATATGACGAGAAACATGCGGTCTTACGTTATGTTGTTGAAAGATGACGTCTCGGGTCTTTCAAATAGGGCACAGTCACCAGACCTAAGATCTGAGAAATATAACGCTGGCTGTTCGGATTAGCACTGACGCGAAAAAGATGTGTTTGTGTCGTATACCCAATGGCTGTCAATACCATCACACCAGACGAAGGGCCGTATGACGATATCGAATGAAAGCAGGCCACGTGCTTTCATTCGATATCGTTCTCCTTGCCTCCAGACACATATACGCCCACCCTGATGCTGCACACAGAATCTGGACTCGTCTGAAAAGACGACGTGGGGCCACTCCTGTATCCAGTTTTGTCGTTTGGCGCACCACTGTCGCCGCGCGTCTCTATGCTGCAGTGTTTAAGGAAGTCACAATAATGGTCGCCTACCAGACAGTCCGTGCTGCTCCAGAAGTCATCGCATTCTCTGTGCGGATACTTGTACTGCAAACAAGTCCACCTCCTGACGAAAATTCCGTGATGTGGATGTATGATCCTGCAAGGCGGACCTGTCAACCCGTCTGTCTCCTTGGGCTTTAGTGGCAGGAGGTCCTTTGAAATCCTGCATGACGTTTAGTATGACCCTCCTGATTCCCTCGCTTCTATATTTGCAAGATAATCGTTGAATTCCGAACAATGAGAGTAGTAATATCACGGAACGATAAACAGCACTCTCGATATGCCACTATCCTGTGTCTATCGAATTCCGACACATGCTGGTAGCTGTTTCTCCTTCTTATACAAGGCATAACACGATCTTCTCCAAAAAAACGAACATTCAAATGCGATTTCGGAATGAAAACCCGCTGCGTAACTTTCCTTTTATACATATTTTGAGATGCCGTTTCTCACTCCTGCGTCGTTTGATTGCGCTTAATGCTAATCATTTGCATATCCCAGCATCTTCTTCCTTTCGCACGAATTTGACGTTTGTATCATTCCTCCTTCATGGTGTTGCAGTTCTAAAGGCCATCAGTGTATAATAGAAAAAGAAAATTATAGTTGTTATTGCATGCCTTTGATAGATTTGAAGAATTTAAAATTTGTTTATGAGTTTTCAGAATACCAAGTGTAAACAACGAAAATATATTTACTTGTAGATTAATAATACAGGAGAAATTTATTTCATTGTTCAAATTTAGTCAGTTTTTAAAAATTCCGTAAAATATTAGAAATATTCATATCCTATTGTGGAATAATTATCAAAAATGAAGAAATTAAAATAAAATTAAAATTAAATTTAATAAAAGATCACAGCTTTAATATCCTTAAAAATGTAATTAATATAGGTTTATATCCTATGTATACCGGTTCATTCTTCTTTCTATTTCTGATTGTTTGATAAATAGGAATAAGTAAAACATGTTGGTAAAATTTTCAGAATAAAATTTATCTTTTTCTTTCAAATGGAAGTAATTATTGGGGACTAAAAGTACATATTTAATAAGAAACATACTGTTATATATCGCTATCGCATTCCCATTAAATGCCTTTTTCGAGGAAATTAAATTAATATGTCATTGTTTTCAATTAAACAGAGCAGTTGGAAAATAAGTGTACACTGATTCTTTCTTTTTCGATCTCATAGGAATTTTCTTCGAATGCATTCACTTAGATTTTTTTTTTGCTCAATAAATATTCCTCTATTCCAATAATGTTGTCAGTGATACTCCCTTGGTAAGTAACCTAAAGCACATTATATCTCATAAACAACCATTTAATCGGGTGAGTTGTGGTGAACAGAAAACACATTAGTAAAATATCTGAACAGGAATTCTTTCTGGAAAAAATGCAAAAAAAACAGTATTAAATGAAGCACAAACTGCTTTTTTATCCCATATACCAGTTATTTTTCTTTTGTAATAATGTTACATTTCTAGCTGATCTTATACAAGAATTCCTTATTTTCATAATAATGGTACAATGAATGGTGATCTTAAAATTTTATAAAATAACAGGAAAGTACATGTCCTATACGCTGTAAGTGATTACTTTAAATTCAGAGTGTGAACTACTAAAACCCTCTCATTGATACGATTTAAAGTTCTGTCTGCTTTCCTTAAGACATGGTACAATAAACAGCCTTTTTCATAATATTTTTATTAATGAGAATAGAGAAAACGCCTCCTAAATTTTTCAAACATCATCTTTGCGAGTCTACAGCAAACCATCTACTAGAATCACGTAATAAATAAGTGTACATCACAAGCAATTACCTACTAGTAACGCTAATAACAACACAAGTGTCTAGATACATTCCTAAATACAATGTTTAATAACTACTACGAAAGCATATATATTATTTTAAATTTAAATTGTGTTAAGCATTTCTGAAACTATTTAGAAAATTTCTATGCAATTTAATGATTTAGTTTAATTTTAGCAAGCCAAACAAGGTGGGTTTGATTTCCCTAGACATGATTTAATTAAATGAGTGTAAACTTCTGGAAAAACAATAATGTTTATCTTTTTACAACCATTCAAATGTGTGGTTAAGCAGAACGAAACAATGGTTTAAAGCATGTGTGCTTATGGGAGAGGCAATAATTTAAAAAAGTAGACCCAAATAAACTGCGAATTTTTTTTTTCTCATATGTTTCAAGTTCTCTTTTATAATTATGTTACATTTCTCTCTGAAAGAAATTATTCATGTAGTCTACTGTGAACTTAGTTTCAGAAATTAAATGAAAAAATAAATTGTTTCACGAACGACTGGAATCCTCTATATGATATAATTAAAATTTCAGTCTATTTTCGTTCAAGACATCTTATTTTTTTCTTGTTTTGCTATGAAGAACAGAAGAAATTTATCTCCAATTTCTGAAACATCATCTATGCTATATTCTATAGAAAACAATAGAATAAAAGGAAGTAAAAAATCAAGCGAACGTCACAGGGACTTATCTACTGGTAACGCTGGCAGAAACACAAGTGAATCCTAAGAAGGGTCATGTCTAATAATAACTGCTCTCAAAGCATGTATATTTTCGAATGTATTGAAATCTTTGATGCTATTCAATGAATTAGGTTAGCTTCAGGAGCTGAAAAGAGGTAAGTCTATGTATCCTAGATATAACTTAATTGAAGGCCTTATTAGAATAATGGTCCAACTCCATTCTTGTTCATTTTGAGCTACAGAACCTTAAAGTCTAATGAGTACTGAGAAATGACTGCTGAAATCTGGTTTGTAATGTCCTCTGTTGGCAGCAGAGATAAGCTGGAGGATTACCAGTTTAAAAATAAGATAGAAATGACATGTATGACCATGAAAGTGAGGCTAACTCCATTTTTCTTAAAGTGGAGTTAGACCACTCAGATAAGGCCTACAATTAAATAAGCTCGAAATTCTGGGAAGTCATTAATTCTTCTTCTTATAACAATTGAAACGGGTGGATACGAAAGTCTAAACAATGAGTTAAAGTAAGTACGCTTATGGGAGAGGCAATAATTTTCGCATGTTTGTTTCCTCCATATGATATGAATATAAATGCTGCTAATGGGATACAGACTGATTCGTGTGAAGGCAACAGATTCATTAGGGATTCATTAGGATATAAATTACGAATTTTATGAAAACAGGATTTACCGGCCAATGAGAGTGTTTTTTTTTTCAGGTTCCCTTTCAGGATGGGGTCCCTGTGTCAGGCGGAAGAATGACTTTACCCCAGATCACAACCAAGCCTTACTCCCGAATGAAACCCAAGCTCAAACCTAGTAGAAGACGCTATTCACTATGTCAAGTTGGCAGCATGTTTTTTTATCATGAAACATGATGTTAACGGACAGTGCACTGTTTGCATGTGCTTCAGCAATGTTACAACGTAAGTTTGGGGCATGGATCCGTCCAAACAGGTCCAGTGAGTAGATATTCAATTTTTAACTGCAGAGGGTGTTGGTAGAGCCGAAATTTACAGTCGAATGAAATATATGTATGAGCAGGACTGTCTGTCTCAGTGTACGGTGAACAGATGGTTTAGTGAATTTCGAAAAAGGACATGTGAGAACGGGACATGCTCAAGAATACTCGGGAATCACCATGGAATCGATTGCTGCGGATTTTGTGCGTTGCTTCCACTGGGATCTCTTCGAACCTCCCTCCCCTGTAGCCCTACTACCACATATTCTGCCCACTGAAAAATGATCTCAAGAGCTACCAGCTCGCTAAAGATTCAGAGGTTCAAGACGACATTCATGGCTATTTACACAGACAACCACGGTCGTTCTTCACTCAGGTTATCCAAAATATAGTGAAGCAACGGGGCACTTTCTGAGCCTACAAGGTGACTATGTATAGCCCATGTATAGCTCATGTTTCACTATACCTTTCTGTATTTTCATATACTCTCACAAATAATCCACTACAGAAAATAACCAAAATTACCACTTTCATTTCGGTCATATATACATAACACGCTTGCTATATATATATATATATATATATATATATATATATATATATATATATGTATACATGTTTTTAGAAGAAGATAGTACAAAAAAAATGTAAGTTACTAAATTTAATTGGAAAATCTATGCATATTTGAAAATTACTTTAGACGAGGATTATTTTGCAATGCCGACATTAATAGAGCAGAAAAAAATGTACATGAATATATATCACTTTTGGAACATTATTACTGGTATATATTCCATGATGAAATATACTCATAATTCATCATGAACAATATTTTGAAATTTAAGTGTGAAAGGTAAAATTTTATTTAATATTCATAAATTATTGAATATGATATTACATGAATAAGTACTCTAGATTCCATTTCCAAAATAAAATCTTCGAAAAATGCAAAAAAAAAAAGGTTTAATAAGCTATAGATGACGAAATTTTCTGTAAAATATATTCCATAAAGATCTTATAAAGTTTTCATATATTTGTCTTTTTTTTCTTTCAAACGATGTGATCTGAAACGAAACATATGGATCATTTTTAAAAGGATGATTTACATGTGAAAAGCACTTAAAAGAGAACAAGGGAATTCCTTTTATGTATTGATTATCTCGTATACAGGTTACGGTTAAATTATATGAAAAGACCTAAAATAGGCGATTGATAATAGACATTTTCAGGAGTCTCGTTTTAATACTTCATATATGGTAAAAGACATGTTTTTTCATTTGTTATTATATGGTTTTCATGAACAAAAGACTTCATACAAACAAAGAACAAAGGATTATATTCGATATATATATATATATATATATATATATATATATATATATATATATACACTGCTCAAAATAATTAGGGGAGCACATGGTTTTTAACTAAATTACGCAAATACTTACACGGATAAGTAACATAAAATAAATCATCCATAATTTAAAGCCTAGCAGGAAACACAAGAAAAAAACTTCATATGGAAATCAAAGTTCATGACGTCAAAAACTAGAAAAAGGACATAAGGGTGGAAATCGGGATGTTGCAGAAACGTCTGTTTCACTGCCTTAACTGAGAAATTCGATTGCCCAGTTATTCTTTTTGAGAAAAGGGGACTTGAAAATGTCTCAACAACGTGATTTACCGGAATCCATGGCGTGGCGTATTATAGGCAGACATGAATCCGGGCAAATACAACGTAGTGTCGCGGACGCTGTTGGAGTCGCCAGAAGTGTCGTTGCAAGGCTGTGGAATCGATTCCAAGAAACATGGAATGTTAGACGCTGACCAGGTCAAGGTCGGCCACGCGCCACTACATCAACTGATGACCGGTATATATTGTTAACAGCTCGTCGAAACATAACAGACAATGCTACTCAGCTGCAAAGACAGTTGCTCTTGGCAACAGGACGAAGGGTGTCCAGCCAAACATTACGTAATAGGCTTCATCAGGGAGGTCTCTATGTACGTAGACCAATGGTCTGCATTCCGTTGACCTCACGCCACCGTGCAGCCCGAAGAAGATGGGCTGCTGAACATCGAGATTGGGAGCAATATGATTGGAGCCAAGTGCTGTTTACAGACGAGTCCCGATTCAGTCTGGAGTGTGACACCCGACGTGTTTTGGTATGGAGGGAAAGGGGCACTCGAAATAACCCCACATTCGTTCGTGAAAGGTCAGAATACAGACGAGCTGGTTTTATGGTATGGGGTGGAATCAGCATAGGTGGACAGACGGACCAAGGCCTCCTTTTACTCTCCGAAACTTGGAGATTGCACTTCTTGAGCAGTGGAACAGTATTCCCCAAAGTCTTATCGATAACATCATCTCATCCATGGAAAACAGGTGTGCAGCAGCTTAACTGTATACACCATATTAAAAATCTTGCATCATTTCTAAACAATACTTTATTTTATCGTTTCCATGTAACCAAATTGTTGCCCAAAATCATCTTTTCATGTTTTTCCATATTTTCAAAGAATTAAAGGTTAATAACAATTTTTTTTACGTCTTTTTTCTGTATTACGCATTGATAAACGTGTACTATCCATTTTATGCCAATACGTGGCTATATCGCAAGTCTTTCTTAACTTCTTTGCTTGCTCCTCTAATTTTTTTGAGCAGTGTATATATATATATATATATATATATATATATATATATTTATAAAAAAGTCGTAAGGGATATTTATTTTTTTTGGATAATATCCAATCGTCTTCTGCATTAGAAAGAATTTTTTTGTCTGCTTAATTGTTATGCACGTGACGATAAATTTATTTAAAGTACCAGAAAAAGAAATCTCGTGATCAGCATTTAATAAATAAAATTCTAAAAATTAATCTTTAAAATTTCACCAAAAATCAGAAAATGGAGATAAAGATTTGAAAAATATTTCATTTTAAAGGAAGTTTTATGATTTTCCACGTGATATAAACTTTATAACCCTCAAATTATTATTTTAAATGAAAACCTAAAAAAAGTTCCAAAAACAGCTTAAAATTTTAATTTAAAAAAATTCTAAGAAGAATTTTTGAAAAATCTTTCTCAGTGCACTCCTACATCATCAGAAGAATCTCCATGCAAAATGTTAGCCTTTTTTGTCCAGCGGTTTGGTCTGTGCGTTGTATGTCAGTGAATCACTGAGTCAGTCAGTTAAGGAACTGTTATATATATATATATATATATATATATATATATATATATATATATTAATAATGGTAATAATTATGGAAAATTACAAATATTGTAGAATAAGAGCTAACCTAACTGTTGACATATAACAGTAAGGTAATGAATTTTTTAAACACATTTATATTTAAAAATTACTTTCGCCGAGGGTTCTTTTGCTATGCCAACAATAAGAGAATTAAAAAATTATTTTCCCTGAATATGAATTATTTTATGTCGTTGGTACTGCTATATATTCTATAATAAAATGTACCCATAATACGCCAAAAAAGAATATTTTAAAAATTTATGTGTGAAAAATAAAATATTATCCAATATATATAAATTATGGAATATGGAGCTACATTGGAAAAGTACTTTCTATATTGTATTCAAAATGAGATCTGCATGCACAAATTTTTCAATTTCAATACTTTGAATGCCTATAGGTAAGAAAAATGTCTTAAAATATATAAAGACATAAAGATGTTATGAACTTTTCCTATATATTTCCACAATTTTTGACAAACGATATTATTTAAAATGAAATATATGGACCATTTCAAAAAGGATGATTTACATATTGAAAAGCATTTGAAACCGAAATTACAAGGCAATCTGTTTTCCGTTTTTCCGGACGTACGTTACGCTTAAATTGTATGAAAAGATCTAAAATAGGCGACGGATAATATAAATTTTCAGATGTCTCTTTTTAATACTACATATATAAAGTAATTTAACACATGAAAATATAATGTTATGTATTAAATGTTGTTATTTTTTTTAAACATCTCTGCTCTGGCATTACAACAAATATATATATATACAGTGATACCTCTGAAAAGCGGACTGTTACGGGACCTAAAGTTTTGTCCGTTATTAGGAGGTGTCTGCTATTGGGGAGGACAACCCTTTTATAAAAAAAGTTTTAGCACTTCTGCCTAACATTTGATTGAAAATTACGGCTGCAATTTTAATTAAAAAGGAAAAATTAATTAGTTAAGAAAAGAATAACTATTTACTACTTTACCTTTTAACTGTGGCTAATCCTTTTACCTTGCATTAAATAATCCCAAAATACAATGTATTGGAGCTAAATTATTTCAATTACTACTGAAAAAATCTGTTAACAAAGTTCTATTTCTCTTTTTTACACAGCAAACCTGGTTTTCTAGGTGAATCTTCATTACATTTAGCTTTGCTCGCCCCTCCAAATCTTCATTGTTCAGAAAGAACTGTTTTAATTGTTCGCTGTGCTTCCGAATAAAGTTTTATTTTGCAGTCTTCCATTGGGGATTCCTCATCATCATCCTTAGAAAGGGCCAGTGCTTCAATGGTGTCCCGATGAATGAAATTTCAAACATGCAGGTTTTCTTTCTCAATGGATAAATCGTCGTGGTTCTTGACATACTCTTAAACGCTGACATTTAAATCCAAATTGACTACTAGATCCGCAAGCTTTTTTCGCTTTTTTCAGTAGTGCTGTCAGTTGCCACTTCGCTTGTACTCAAAAAATCCCGCCTTCTTAAAACATTTTAGAATGCACCTAAGTTCTACCTTTTTGAGGACTGGCGTAGTCCAGGAAATTGCAAAACAGATACCGATTTTGCCAACTCTTCGTTGGATTTGCAGGAGATAATCAGTGAAAGCACATGTGTCAGAAGCAGCTTTCTGTATCGTACTTTAAAGGTGCGGATAATTCCCTGATCAAGTGGCTTTAGAATCGAAGTGGTGTTAGGAGGCAAGAAAATTAAATTAACAATTTTGAGCTTTAAATCATCAGGATGGGAAGTAGCATTGTCCATGAACAGAATGATTTTTCTCTTTTGTTTATTTATTTTGTTGTCTAACTCCACCAGCCAGCCAATCGCTCATTTTCTCAGCGGTCATACACGCTTTCTTATTTGACTTCTACGAAACATTAAGTTTTCGTACATCAATCGTCTTGAAACATCCAGGCTTCTAAGGAAACATCTAGGCTTTGTAAAGACTCATAAGTGTAGACGTGAAATGGTATAATTCCCCACGGTGTGTGGCCAATAACGAATGTATTATATAGGATGCAGAGGCAGGGGTAAACACAGGCTTGTAAACCAATAAAAAATAGAAGAATAGCTGTCGGTGTGGAGAGTGATAGCGATCTGAAGTCTAAATTTTACAAGATGGATGGTCGTTATTTTATGGCCCACAGTAAAAATGTCAGATGAGAAGGGTCAAAGTTGTTTTGCAAAATGAAATTATGTTGGGGGAGGTACTTCATAGACTATGGACAGAGGCGACAGGGGCGGTTTATTAAAGAACTAATTGGGGCAGGAACCACTGAAAGAAAAACAGCCCATTGCCTAATGAAAGTGAGGGGAGGGCCAGAATGGCCCTCCTGTAAACGGACAACTGCTCTGCTAAGGACGAAAGGAATTGGCGAAGAAGGAGACGGATCTTAGATTTGGTTCCTCAGAGTTAGATGTTAGAGACTCTCGTATGCCCCAGAGCCTTGGAGAAGTGCGAATATCCCGCCAAGGTGTTCCTACACTGGAGATGATTCTGGGTCCCGGTCGCCGATACTACGATCATCGCTGCATACATCCGCTATAGTAAGTGCCTCCCCAATAGACTCTAAAAATCATCTTTGACAATACTATAGTTTACCTCTGCTTCTGTGTTCTCAATGTTAAAATTGTTAATATGAAACGGATTGTTATATTAATAGCTATGACAAGTTAATTGAAATTTGGGATATCAAATAAATGTATGTTTAAGGTCAATGCTTTGTCTTTCTTGCTTGTTCCAACCCATGCATGCATCTATTGTTTCAAGGTAATTAATACCCTACATCTGTGTTTTATTTTGCAAAACAACTTTGACCCTTCTCATCTGATGTTTTTACTGTGGGCCATAAAATAAGGACCATCCATCTTGTAAAATTTAGACTTCAGATCGCTATCACTGGCCACACCGACAACTATTCTTCTATTTTTTATTGGTTTGCAAGCCTGTATTTACCCCTGCCTCTGCATCCTATATAATACATTCGTTATTGGCCACACACCGTGGGGAATTATACCATTTCACTTCTACAATAAGCATATATTTTTAACTTGCGTGTTAGAATAAATTTGAAATGTTTGGCAAAATAATTGAAAGTTTTTCAAAAATACCTGTCCGCTATTCGGAGTGTCCGCTATTCGGGAGTGTCCGTTAAGGGAGGTACCACTGTATATATATATATATATATATATATATATATATATATATATATATATATATATATATATATATATATATATGTAACGACACCGACGCGGGGTGAGGAAGGAAGGCGAAACGGATGATATTTGTTTAGCTAATTTCCTTGCTTCATCTACTTGAATGGCGAAATGGATGATATGGCCGCCCGGCCGTGCGTCACAACAGTTTAATAATCAGTTCCCGCATACAACGTCGTTGGCCGGTGACGTTTTTCAGTGTCTCGAAGGTAGTTCGAAAGAACTGGTCTCTCAATCTTCCCATCCTCGGTCACACACATCACACCGCAATTCATAAAAACTCTTTATTTAATCTGAAGACTACATGTTTACTTGGCAACAGAAAATCCGTGAGTGCTACATTTACACGGCGCAGAGTCTTAAATAGACTTCCTGAGACCACCTCGTCATGTGATCTTGATATTGGGGTTCAATTAGTTAAAATTTAGAAGTAACGTGACATTGCACCGACGTACTTAATTTAGGTACCCACGCCACGATAGTTTAGTTTTTAAAGCATTAGGGACGCCATTTAAATAATTTCGCCAAAGGTTTTTTTTTTAACTTAGAAATTAGGTTAATTTAGGTTTTCTTTAGCTTTAAATGTTATAGCGTATGTTTAAATGTTTTATTTATATATATATATATACAGGATATTTTTTAAAGTCTCATCTCGATAAAATTAATGTTTAGGAAGTAATACCATTTGATATCCCATGAGTCAATAGTGATCGGAGATCTTCTCTTCGTGAGTCAATCTGAAACCCATTAGCTGTATTCATATTCATATCATGTGAAGGAAAAAGCCACTAGGAAATTATTGGTTCTCCCGTAAGCACAAGTGCTTTAAACGATTGTCTCGATTTACTTATCAGCACATTTCAATAGCTTTAAAAAGAGGTTTAATGTTGTTTTTTTTCAGATGTTCACCCTTATTTAATTAAGACATGTCTAGACTAATTACACTCACCTCGTAAGCGTGGATAAAGTTAAACTAAATGCTTAAACTCCATGAAAATTTTTTAAATAGCTTCCGAAATATTTAACACAAGACTTGGAAAGTGCGTATTCTTTCATAGCATTTATTAAACATGACACTTAATAGTGTACCTAGCTACTTGTGCTGACGTTAGCTTTGCCAGTAGATAAGTGTTTGTGATGTGCACTTGATTTTTTACGTGATTATAGTAAATGGTTTGCAGGGGAATTGTTTAGAACATGTTTGAGACATATGTGAAAAGTTTTCACTGTTCTCGTCTGGTAAATTTTAAAAAGATTATTTATTATAACACGTTTTCAACGAAAGTAGACTGAATTTCCAACTATACCATCAAAATGTTTTTAGTAGTTAACACATTGAAATAAAATTTATAATTTAGAGCATATAATAAATATAGGTTAGTGTTATTTTACTGGGGTATATTTTAAGGAATTTTAGGATAGGGTTTTGATTTCTGATTTCATAATTTCTTTAAACTTTTGTAGGTTAAAAACTTCTAGGGGGGGGGGGGGGGTGTTGGCGCTGTTGTTTTGCTACAGTGACGTAACTCCTAAGGTAAAAATTGGCTGCTGTTTGATTATAAGCATTACTCACAGAATTAGGGTAACTGCGCATTTTTGCTTTTCTGTCTTTTTATTTGTGTTCTTTAGGATTGTATATGTACTTGCATTTATGGTGCGTTGAGCCCTAAGTGCAAGTTGTCCAGGTATTTTTCTTTGATTTGACTATAAGTTTCAATGGGCATCTCGGGGCCTTGGGATATATTTTGGTTGGACCTGAATCCTATTCTGAAAGTTCCCCCTTGAGGTAACTGATTTGATTAGGCCTCCTGATGACGAGACCAGTCGGTTAGCTCGATATTTGGTTTAGTTCCGTTACTACAATACAGAATATTGCCTTATGGTGCGTAGAGCCCTAAGTGCGTGATTTCTGTTTATTTTTGTCTACATTCTTCCTATAATTATCTGTGTGTTACATATGACTTTATTCCGAAAGTTAATCCATACAGATCAGGCAGCTAGCAACATTACAATGGATCAGGAAATAAAACAAAACAGCAATATAAACTAGAAACCAACATCAAAAACTAGGAACAAAATAAACTAGAAAAATATGCACAATCAAAAAGTTCAGTCACAAAGAGAGTTCATACTATTCCTTGCATCCCAATACAATTTGCTGATGTCGCCGTTTCTCTGGGAGATTCTGTCAAGTCCATGCAAGTTAGGAGATGATCCGAGGTCATAACGCCTGCCCTGCAGATCGGGCAAACTTTGGTTGGAAATATACCTACTTTGAACAGATGTTCTGCCAAGCAGTCGTGTCCAGATAATTATCTTAGCTCTCTTGAATTATTTAATTTTAGTTACATTAGAGTTATTTTATTATGTTTAAAGAACACTGTTCATAGCGTCGTATACTGTGAAAATAAGAGATACATGTATAATATTAGAGAGAAATGTAACATAATTATAAAAGAGAAACTGAAATGTGTGGTGAAAAAGCAATTCGCGCTTCATTTGATACTGCTTTTTGCATTTCTTCCCTAAAGAATTCGTGTTGAGATATTTTACTGATATGTTTTCTGTTAGACACAGCTCACCCGATAAAATAGTTGTTTATGAGATTAAATGTATTTTTCTTTATTTACCAAGGGAGTATCGACGACAACTTTATTGGAATAGAGAAATATTTATTGAGCAGAAAAAAAATTGAAATCATCGGAAGGAAATTCCTATGAGAACGAAGAAAAAAGGATTAGAGTGCACTTATTTTCCAACTGCTCTATTTAATTTATACCAATGAAGGTTTCATTAAATTTCCACCAAAATGCGTTGTAACAACCATGTACAGAGGCATGCGATAGGCATATATAATTACGTTTCTTATCATATATTCGTTAAGAATTCGATAATCAGAAACAAAAGAAAGGAATTATTACGGAAGACATTCGCTTTGGTTTTAATGGTTGGCTTCAGTAGTTATTTAAAAACAAGTTTATTTACACGTCTTCAACGAAAGTAGACAGAAATTCAAACTATCTCATCAAGAGGATTTTGGTAGTTTAGACATTGAATTTAAAGTAATAATTTAGAACGTATAGAACATGTACTTTACAGTACACCTATACCTCGCTATACGACCGCTCTTTATACTGCATTTCGCTATAGCGGCCTGTTTTTACCCTTTGCGACACGCTATATTAAAATACAACTGAAATTTGGAAAATATGTTGTATAAAGGATCAGATGCACGTACATAGATATTCTATGCCATCCAAAAAAATTCTGCTGTTCTTATTTTTACCGTTTGTCCCACCATGCAACAAAGACATTTCCTACACCATAGTGGATATTGCAATAGTTTTGCAGTATATAATATCAGTCAATGAAAATAAGATATATGCAATAAAATATTGTCAACAATTGCTTTAAAATAAATTTCCGATATTTATTACTCATATTTATATATAATAACGATTATTTTAAATTATCAATTTAAAAAAAATCCTGTTCTGAATGGAAAATTCTGGCTTTCCCAGATCTCAATTGTCAATATATTGCCTTGGCTTTCAGCAACCGTCAAGGTTTACACTTGTCTCGATGGAATTTCTAACTAGACCACCCACAATGTTGTGCAATTGCTTTTCTTGGAAGCAATTTCTTAAACTACTTTTCGTACAACTCCTTTGTCCTGTGAGGACAAAGGCTGCTTCACCAACTATTTCTATATCTTAGTATCAGTGACACCCTCTAAATAAAGGCACCGGATACTAAAATGGCTGAAAAACTAACCAAAATTAACGGAAAGAAGGAATAATTATTTCAAAACAATGGAAAATTGCAGTGCTGCCATCTATCGTTGAAAATCTCAAGTGTGTGGCGGGACTCTTTTAGTCCCACGAAATTCAAGTGAAAAATAAACGTTAAAAAATATTATAAATGATATATATTTTGTTTAGAAAATAATTTTAATCAATGAAAAATGTAATTAATAACATTTTACATATATAAATATTTTCAAAATCTTTCAAAAGTTGAGATTGTCCTAAAGACACTTTTTACTGATTACTTTAGCCAATTTTCATACAAAAATGAAGAACCTTGTTATATTCAGCCATTTACAACATAAAACTATAGCTAAAAACCAGTTGTATTCTATATTTGAATTACAGCTCAAGTGAATAGAATTTGAGGAAAAACATGTTTAATTAGGTGGGACTCTTTTAATCCCACTATGCCGGAAAGGGTTGATTATGAAACTTTTTCGATTTACCGCCCACAATGTTTCGTTATACGGCCACAAAAGCGAAAAGTGAGGATGGCAACATATTAAAGCTAAGTGATTCTAAATGTTAATTTTCATCATAAGTTTAAAACAGTTTTTAAAAATTTTATTTTATGTTTTTTTATTATAGGTATACATACGGGCATATGATTTCCTTTGTTTTTTATTTATATGTTTATTTTTTATTTCTGTTTATTATTACATTGTTTTGTACTTTTATTTTTATGTAAATTTTTTATAGGAAATAAAAAGAATAATGTGCTTTATGAAGTAAAAACTACATTATTTATAAAAAATTGGAGCAGATCCAATTAAATTTGTATGGATTTGTATCAAAATAATTGATTCGTTATAGGCTTTTCGCTTTTCCGGAATGTATCTAGGCCGTAAAGCGAAGTAAGGGTGTTTATTTAACACTAGAATGCCTGAGATTTTAAGCTAACTGAAATGCTTGAACGAGATCTTTTTGATCCCTACCTCAAATTACGATATTATTATTCACCATTTGCGGTTTTATTAGGAATATTTATTTTTCAAACATTTATAAATGTAAATTAAATTAATTGAAAAATAATTAAATTAATATAAATACCAATATTAATATGCTATGCACTTTATGCAAATAAGCGGCTTTTGGTCCCACGTGGTCCTACATTTTTGGCAAATATCTCACGTTTTATTTCTTTTGCAGTTACCAACGTAGCCATTTTGGTGACGAATAGTAACATTTTGATTTACATCTTGAACAATGTTGTTTTTTTTTTACCTCCGAAATAGTTATTCGTAGAATAAAGCAAACATCTTCGGCTAATTTTAATTCTTGTAGCTTTTTAAAAAAAATATTTCAAGAATTTATAGGAACTAAATCCAGAATGTTGAAGAATAAGTCTACAGGCCATCTTCGTGAACAAGATTTTGTGTTTTACCTTAACCATGTTACGCAAAATATCAGTCCCAGACTTCCTGTTATTGCACTACTCTGTTGTTTGAGAAGGGTTTCTTTTTTGGTGTGTGTGTGTGTGTGTGTCTGTTAGTTATCGGAAACAGTAACATTTTCATGAAGACAACTCACCAAAAGAACATTCTTGTTCTTTTTACCACGATACACAGTCAATGTAATATCTTGATCATTTAAAAAAAAATAATGATAAAGCGAAAATTTTGCATTTCTTCATTCTTGTGGAATTTTCTTCCGTGATCGATATATCGCACCGCACAGTGAATTTTTGATCTTTTTTTAGATCTTTTGCCAGAGAAAGTAAAATAAGGAAATTGTCAGTAGTTATGTTTCTACCTTCTATTTTGTATGGTTCCACAAGCCGAAATACCAGATATTCTGCTAAGGAATGTTTAGCTGGGCTCAGAGGATTTCATCAGGTTCCACAAGACAAAGTACCAGATATTCTCCTAAGGAATGTTTAGCTGGGCTGAAAGGGTGGGAGAAGGTACGATCCCCCTGATGTCACTCCTAGGTTTATTTAGGTCAAAATTGAGGTATCGGCTAGCTAAGACAGGCCCGACCCTTGTAGTGCTATTGAACAATTCCGGCAAGGGTTCATTAGCAACAACAACAACTAAAACAACATTAATTTGGTTTTGAAATTTATTTTTTAAAACAATACCTAATTTTTAAATCATATAATATCCAACCTATGTAAAACATTTCACAGTTCTTTTTTAACAAAATAGAAATAAAACACCTTTTCTAGTTACAACTTCTGTATGAAACCTGTACACTAAGTGAAACTCATAAATGATATTATAAACGTTTCAAATCTAAGCTCACTTTTATAGTAAGGAGTGGTAGTAAAGGTAAAATTATGCATAATACTGAAAAGAGGACGTTACTATCGTAATAACAATACAGGTAACTATTGCAATTTAAGGAATACAGACAATCTTTGCAGAATCAAGTCGATCGAGCCCTGGGATGTCATTCCCGTCAATTTAACTGAGAATGTTCTGATCGTTGACTTATTGGGACGTAGTTGTTACAGATTTCGGTGTAGTATGTTTCGTAAATTTTGACTATTAAATTTCTCTAAGGATATAATCCCGACAAAGAGTGGTAAAATTTTGACTACCGGATTTATTTTTTAAATAAACTTTAAAAAATTAATTTATCATACACAAATTAAATATTTTTTTATTATTTCATTTGAAATCTCCTCATGCACCACAAGGTATAACATGAGGCTTACAGAAGTGAATGAAAAACACAAAACAAGAAAAATTAAATATTTAAATTTCAAACAAAATTTCGCAAGACAGCAAGACTTTCAACACTCTTAACAAGATCAGAAAAAACAGGAGGCCAACAAATGGACAGACGTCTCAAATCCGACTTCAAGTTAGCTCGGGCACTCGCATGTAATTTGCAGTGTAATAGAAAATGTTCAACATCTTCATCGGCATCACCGCAAGCACAAAGTCCACTGGTCACCAAATTAAAACGAAGCAAATAGCTCTTAAAATTTCCATGGCCAGTTAAAACTTGAGTTAAGTCAGTTGAAAAGTGCTTACACTTTAAACGCTAAAAAATGGCTGGAAAAAATCTTTTTGTCGACAATGCATTAGACAAAGCAAGAAATTCAGTAATCCAGTCCAAAACAGATTTTTCCCTAGCAACACGCTTCCAGTGAGACGCCGGGACAGGCATAACTAAATCTATTTCATGAAAAGTCGCTTCTTTTTTGCAAACTGGTCCGCTCTTTCATTGCCAAGATTACCACTATGGCCCCGAATATAAGAAAAATGAATCTCAACAACATTTTCAAGATCGTGTAAAATTGAGTGAATTTCTACTACAATATTTTCCGTAGAAGCCGTATTAAGTAAAAGAAAGAGGGGAGAAAGATAATCTGAGAAAATAAGATATTTAACTGTTCCACTCTCACGGAAAGAATCCTGAATCCATTTTACAACCAGGCTTAAGGATTAAAGTTCGGCCTGAATGACAATTTGTACTTAAAACTGTAAAATAAATATTTCATTTCAGTTTCCTAAACACTAAAATTAACAATTATTAACAAAACGAACTTGAAATTGATTTTTTTTAATTCAGCTTCAACATAATTTTGTGCATTTATAAACAAAAACATCTGATATAAAACAAACATTTCTCTATGTTGTTGGGATATTTATGTTTTCCTAATTATAAGATAAAAAAGTCACTAAAAATTTAAGAAATTATAAATGTTTAGCTAAACGTTTTTCAAGCTATTTATCATTCTTGAATAACATTATACTTATTACCATAGTATCAGACTATATCGACATATCCTCTGAAACATGTCCATAAATAGTTTTAAGATATCATAAGAATAGGGTCACTGCCCACCATAAATGTTGGTTTTAAATGTAAGCTGGTTATTTGATATTTATATGTATCTGTACTACATGAATTCATAATATACGCCATGTACTGCTTATTAGGTAATTCTCCATATGGGTATCTATATATTTAAGTTGTGAGTCGACTTTTGGGGCAGTCCGTGAGAGAAAACTACTGCATCCATGTACTTCATTTTGGTCTTAAACGAAAGATTGTAATCTGTAGATTTGTCAAATTTTGTTTTTGTAACCGCAATTTCTATTAATTAGCGGTAATTTACAATTGAAAAAGTGATTGCTTTGTATGCTCAGTGGCATATTTAAATTTGGCTTTAGATACTCACTGTTTCTGCGCATGTTCAGTGACATATTTTAATGATAAACACATTTATTCTGAGGAAGTCTCTCTAAATCTCTCTGCCATTTTTATTTTTATGATAATTGTGTTTGTGAAATATAAGATTAAACGTGATGGAAATTGTTTATTTCGCGCTGTTTAATTAGCGATAATTTACAGTTTAAAAAAATGCTTTCTGCGCATGTTCAGTGACATTTATAAATCTGGCTTTCGATACTCACTGTTTCTGCGCATGCTCAGTGACATATTTTAATGATAAACACATTTATTCCGAGGAAGTCTCTCTAGATCTCTCTGCCATTTTTATTTTTAGGATAATTATGTTTGTGAAATATAAGATTAAACGTGATGGAAATTGTTTATTTCGCGCTGTTTAATTAGCGATAATTTACAGTTTAAAAAAATGCTTTCTGCGCATGTTCAGTGACATTTATAAATCTGGCTTTAGATACTCACTGTTTCTGCGCATGCTCAGTGACATATTTTAATGATAAACACATTTATTCTGAGGAAGTCTCTCTAGATCTCTCTGCCATTTTTATTTTTATGATAATTATGTTTGTGAAATATAAGATTAAACGTGATGGAAAGTGTTTATTTCGCGCTGTTTAATTAGCAATAATTTACAATTTAAAAAAATGCTTTCTGCGCATGTTCCGTGACATTTATAAATCTGGCTTTAGATACTCACTTAGCACACGGCCACTTAAACACATTAATTTGTTTCTGTGCATTATTATGGTTTTCAACATTTGGCAATGCTTTGTTGAGTATAATTTGTGTATTAGTGCAATTATTTACTATCTAGCCGTCACGTTTTGACGGGTACCAACTAGTTCTGCATTAAGTGGTAGTCAACTGATATTTTTTGTCCAATGCGGAGGCACTTGTCGCAAACATTCGCATATACTACGCCGCAATTTTACTGACCATTTTATTGTGGGGGCACCATATAGGCGGACAGCATTACCGCCTATGAAGGGACGACACGAACGGAGGCATTTTTCGCGGCGCGACGCCAGGATTCGATCCGAGCAACCTCAGCACCGTAAACCAGCGGGCTGCACCACTGGGCCGCCAAAAGCCCTCAACTGATATTATGGGGTTGCGATGTTGTTCCTCTCGTTTACCAATGTAACGTCAACGAGTAAAATCTACATTCACAGTGAAACTAGATAAGATGTGTACATATTATTAAAGGAAAATATCTGTTAGTATATGATCGCTTTAGTCTTTTAATCTGTCAGCTTTTAGGGCGATTTTTCATTATGGCACCCACAATATTCTGAGAATAAAGATTATGTACGAGTATAATAAAATATGGTTAATACGAATGAAGACATAAACAGAAAATAACCAAACCAGAATGATACACAATAATTCAGTTTTCGGATCAATTTATTTCCAATTTATTACTGAAGTGGTTCATGCATCTGCAGTACTTTTTCAGAGGTGAGGAAAGTTTTTAGCATTAGACGTGTCTGAATTTTAAAAGAGAAATAAATACCACTTAGAAAATTTGCGTATTTTTTCATGTTAAAAATATACTTTAAAGTTATTTATATCAGAAAAATAAAGCAAATCATGTTAAAAACTGTGATACTTGATTTATCTAAAATACTCTTATTTATTGAAAGATATGTTACGAAACTTTCTGAAATTACAATCCTTCAAATCGGTGCTTTTACTTAATTAATTCCGTTCAAATTATTTCGAAATACATCATATAGAAGCGTTAAAAATTCATCGAGTAAAAAAATAAAAATTGCAGAAATGATATTGATCTTTATGGGTCTCAAAAATATACCAGTTTTAAAAAATCAAACAGTTTTATGCATGTAATGAATATAAAATTATTATTCAAATAAAGTTTTGAAATTTGGTAGTGCATATTTTACTTGAAATGAAATTTATAAATTATTCTTATTTTTTTTTACAGATATGGAATTTACCACATCTTCTGAAATGAATTTTTGATATATATTAGAAATTTATTCCAGCTTTAAGCCATCTTTCTAAATCGATATTTTGATTTACGTGTTCCTCTTAGGCACAAGTTTTTCCACCGATGAAATTATGAATCATAATAAATTTATCGGTTTTGAAACATATATTTTTTGTAACTAAACATGTGTATATACAGTGCTCTAAAAATCTGAAAATTTATATTTCTTTCTACATTATATTCTATAAAGATTAAGTATCGTATAATATGGTTAATACGAACGAAGACATAAACAGAAATTAATCAAACCCGAATGATACAGAATAATACTTTTCTCTGTTCAATTTATTTTCAATTTATTACTGAAGATGTTCATGCATCTGCAGTACTTTTTCAGAGATGACGACAGTTTTTAACATTAGACGTGTCTGAATTTAAAAATAAATGAATAAATAAATATCACCTAACAAATTTTCATATTTTTTCATGTTAAAAATATACTTTAAGGTTATTTATATCAGAAAAATAAAGCAAATTATGTTAAAAACTATGATACTTGATTTATCTAAATCGCTCTTATTTATTGGAAGAGATGTTAAAAACCTTTCTGAAATTACAATTCTTCAAATCGATGCTGTTACTTAATTAATTCCGTACCATAATTAAATATTAGGCGTTAACTTATGAATTCAGTTTCTATTAAACTTAAAATCTAACTTAGTGAGAAAACATTCCAAGCGAGTATTATAATTTTGAAAAAATGTGAACATGTAAGTAAAATGCACTAAATTATCTAAAAATACGTTTAAAATTAAGATGTTTCAGAATGTTTAAAATTAAGAATATTTAAGTTTAAGAAGTTTATAAGAAGTTTCACTGGTATGCAGACTTCACAAGTAATTTTTCAGACTGTGACTAAGTCGTGAAAGCATTTTTTAAAATTTTATAACGTGTAGGAAGTTTAAGATATTATAACATGACCTTTAATGTGTGCAACATTAATTAAATTGCATTACGCTTTGCTTTGAATAATGTTAATGTAATTTTAACTAAAACATCTAAATGAATATCCGGCTCTCTTGTGATCTCAGAAAAACTAATATTATTCTTGAATATTATTATATACAGGGTGTTTTTTATTGAACTGACACTATTCAGAGCCATCTGTAGCGGGATCTATCAGACGCAATTTCACCAAAACTGATAGAGGGACTCAGTACGACATGCGAAAGAGTTTCCGTGAAGAAAAAAAAAATAGTTTCTAAAGTCACCGGCAGGGGAAGATAAAGCGCTGTTGTTGTCGGTGCACCCAAGAATTTGCATAAAATGCAAGTAAAACGTTAAAATGTAAATTTATGATTACGTAGTCGACAGCAGCGCTAGTATTTTGGGCTATAAAGATGAGGGGATATCTTTAAAGTGACTTCTGAGTATCAGCTGTGTTCAAAGTGCTTCTTACGTTACCTCAACGCTCGTTAGTGGGGAAGCTGTTTAATTTTCACCAATCGAACGCATTGGCCACTCTTTGTGAGTTTAGATCCCATAACGACTTATATAAAGGCCCCCCATTTCAATTAATGCATTGAAAGGCATGATTAAGAAATTTGAAGAAACGGGAACCCTAGCTGTTCGGCCTGGTAGAAGGATGAAAACGGTTCAGAACAGACAGTAACCGAAGTTGCGACTGCAATCGTCGATGGCCCACAGAGGACCGCTGCTGGTTGCAACAGCGGCCGGGTGAGGCGCACCAACTGGATATGAAGTATTCGACGGTTTGAAAAACCTTGGGAAAAGTTCTCAAGTTATATCCATATAAGATAAGCCGTCTGCAAGAATTAAATCACGACGATCGTAATAAACGGTTGACATTTGCTCTGATATTTCTTGCCAGGATGGAGGTCGACGATGCTTGGCCGTGGAGAATTCCATTGGGTGATGGGGCCGATTTTTACCTAAATGGAAGTATTACTTCCCAAAATCGTCGCTTTGGGGCATCTCAAGATTCCCATGCAGTTCTGCAAATTCCATTGTATTCACCAAAACTTACTGTTTAGGGGGGATTCACAGCAGACTTCCTCATCGAGCCATTCGTTTTTGAGAACATTACTCGAACAGGAACACAAACCTGTACTGTTACTATGCAGAGGTATCATCACATGCTGACAAGTTTTTTCATTCCAAAACTTTAACAGGGAAATGCCTTGATCAGACAATATTCATGCAGGATGGAGCACCACCGCACATTGGATTATAGGTGCGGAATGTGTTGCGCCACGTGAAAACGTCTCGAAAGACTTTTTCCACTCCCACAAGGAAGGGTCGTAATGTCAGACTCACGTCCAACATTCTTAATTGGGACTGAATGAAGGTGAGTAATAGCACCTACAATAAGTCCCAAAAGAAACGACGATACAGGCTTACATTACTATTCATTCATTGTATTACTTTTATTTGGCTAAGTGTTTGATGTGTTTATTGTGCAATGTGTTTAAATTGTGCTACTTTCGAAGTATATCGTATTTAATTTTATTGCTAAAACTTGTATGTATGTTAGTGTCATATTTTAAAAAAGATAACAGCTTTGACGTCAGCACCAGCGGGTTTATAAATTAATGAAGGCACTTGTAAAAACCTTGTGTTTATACTGCACGCTGAAGCGAAGGGAAATAAATAGCGAACGAGCTATATTTTGTTATAGGATGTTATTCTTTGGTTGGGTGATAAGAAAAGAAAATAGTATGAATTCATGCATCGCTTGTAGTTTCTTTCTATATTCTCTCTGGTAAATAAAAAATGTTTATTTCACTTCTGACTCCAAATTCGGTTAGTCGGAAGATGTTGGTGCTGCCGCCAACTTGGCGATTATTTACTTCCTGTTATGATGCATCTCCTTTTCTGCATATTTTTTAGATTTTTGCTGAATTGGCGATAAAATGCCAAATAGGGGTTGTGTTAGTTCAATGCTTTTCAGTTAGCCGTTTATTGCTATGTTGGTTGAAGATGTCGTTTCTAAATATCAGGGGAGGATTTTGGATATTGTTAGATGTAGATTTTTGCAAGAGAGACTAGGGGGGGGGGGGGGGGGGGTACAGAAGGGGTTGTAAATGACGCACTAGTCCATGGTTTCTTACATTCGGATAGGATAATATTATTTGATTTTTTGTGGGATAAGCTTTGCTCTACTGACCTCTACAGCCAGCGGAAGCTTTTATTACTGTACTACAGCCAGCGGTACGTAGCGAAGCCAGCGGCTGGGGATTTTCTGTAATATTTTTGGACGGATGCATAACGGAGCGTAGCGGAGTGAAGCAAGAGTATCTGAGCGAAGCGAAGATTCCGTGTGCGCCTACATAAAGCCAGCGCCTACATAAAGAGTTTCATAAAGCCAGCAGTAAGTTTGTATTTCAATTTATTTGTTCTTTATTGGTCGCCACATTTGTTTACATTTCGTAGTTTAAGCCTAACAGGTCTCCGAACGGGATTTTGGCGCCAACTTTTCGCCAAATTGGCGATGGCACCGTGTATTGGGAATAAACCAAAATGGCGGACTCAGAAACGCAAATTTGGCGCCTTTTCAAAAAAATCGCCAAAAAGTCGCCAACCGCCCCAGCTTCATCCGATTTACCCCAAATTCTACAGCGCTATACTGGTGATCTCAAGACAATCACGTCTCCAGTGCTTTCGAGATGCTTGAAGTTTTTCGTTTGAAGAGAAATAACTACTCGACCGAAATCTAACGGCGCCCGTAGACAGTCGAGTCCAAGGCAGATAGGTGAAGAATCGCCAACTTATTTGGCGCTTTTTACGAGATTCATGAGCGTGTCAATTGTGGTATCTAAGCCGATTTCGAATAGCTTTTTATAGTGAAGGAACCTGGGATAAGGACTTTCAGATTTTCAGGTTTACACAAATCATTTGTGTTTGGCTTTATTTTGGATTATTTCATTTAGTTTTAAATTGAATATCTAAATGAACATCTCGTTCTCTTTTGTTGCAAGAAATACGGTGCTGCAGATGTAAATAACTATCGGCTGTACAAATAACATGAACGATCCCAGATATACTACCTCACAAAAGGAATGTGGGTATAAGAATTAAAACTTTTGGAATTCGTATATAAAGATATATGACTCTTGAAATTATAATGTAAGGTTTTTGTCATTCAGTATTTCCAATAGTTAACATCCTTAGCTTGTTCATATGCTAGACGAAATAGATTTTCGTTGGATTGAGGAATATTACAGAATGATCCTGTGATATAAAGTGTGTAAAACTGGGTGAAAACTTAGTTCGTAAACTTGGAATTGAAGACGAATTAAATTGCTTTAGGATTTTTATTTACAGGTTCCTGTCAGGCATAATTGTTTTCCTCAATTATGTAATGTTTCATAATAAATTTAACAGTTTTTAAAACTCATATGTTGTATTATTAAACACGTGTATACGCATTAGGTTCGGGCGAAAAAAATTATTTTTTATAATCAATTTCTTATAGCGCGGAAAACTTGCGCATTGGCATCATAATTACGGGAAAAATAATATAAAGAATTGAAATTTATTTTGAAATCGCGCAAAAGTACTAAGATTTAGAAAAAAAGAATAATTCTGCATTTTTAAAAACCCCTTCAAGGGCACTATATCAAAAAAATTTTGGGGGAGGACAAGACTTTATATTTGAAGAAATATTACTATTAGGAACATATTCTGTAAATTTTTTTTTAAAATTGTAACTTTTGTTTAGGCTAAGGAGGGCGGTCCATTTTTGAGCCACCGCGCACTTAGAGCACTCTATATTAGAACGTTTGTTCTGACTAGCTAGACTAGTCAGAACAGGCATTCTGACAAATCAGTTACACTAAGACTAATCTGTTTGCAATATATATACATACGAGCATTATTGCCCGGCGTTGCCCGGGTAGATATAGTAGATATAAAATTTTTCATGCATTCCATCAAAAAAATACTGGGCTGCACCCCCCGCTCTTCATGTTCATCTGACCAGACAGAATGCGCTTAGCGCGTTTCTACTGAAATGATATACCCAGTAATTTTTGATGAAAAGCATAAAAAATTTTATATTTATATATCTACCCGGGCAATCATTCTTTAAAAATAATTTCATTAATTTTCTTATGCCTTAATATAACTAATGGACAAAAAGTTCGGTATGACAGTTATGTGTCGTTATGTTTCTCTGCTTAAAGAGAAACATAACTTTCCTCACACTGCTTAAAAAACCCCAAAACTCTAAAAGATTATCTTATATGATTTCACAGAATAAGTAATTCAATAAGGAATAAGTATTTCACGGAATAAGTAATTCCTTTTTTTCCAAATTTTATTAAGTTGTATTAGTTTGAAAGCCATTGTCTAAAATTGTCTGAAGCAGCGGTCCTCAGCCTTTTTAGACCTACGACTCCACAAAACATAAGAAAAATAAAATAAACACTTCGTCCTCCCCCCCCCAGTCACCCCTAGACTAACTCTCAAACCACCTCAGAACAAACCTCTTTTCCCTCGCTTATCGAATTTGGCTGGTTGTGGTGAAGGAGCTGTATCCACATTTAAGAGGTGCGCTTAGGGGCACAAAAATCATTAAAAAATTATTTAAAAAAAAACTAATTGAGCCCCAAATTTCGTTTTTCCTGATTTAAGTTTCTTGGGTCCTAAACATCAACTGTGCCGAATTTGGTCCCGGGTGGGTGAAACAGTTTATGATTCTATAGCGGACAAACAAACAGACAAGCTCTTTTATATATATAGATATATACATTCATTTATTTAAATTTATACACAGATTTATCAAAATAATTATCTGTACAAAAAATAAATAAATAAAGGAAAAAGTATATAAATGAATGTATATAATGAAAGTTAAAAGTATATGAATGAAAGCATATAATGAATGTAAAAAGTATAAAACACCAGACATAAAATTTTTGTAGGTAAAAAAAAAGAATATATATATATATATATATATATATATATATATATATATATATATATATATATATATATATATATATATATATATATATATATATATATATATATAAATATATATATATATATATATATATATATATGATATATATATAAGTATATATGATATATATATATATAAGTATCAAATGATTAAATTTATAGACTTCTGTTAAGTGTGGTTCCTGCCAAAATCAGTAGCCAGAGTAGCCACCATTGTTGGACATCACCGCTGCCACACGCCTCGGCATTGATTCAAAGAGACTTTGGATGAGTTTTGGGGGTACAGCAGACCAAGCAGCTTCCACACGTTGCCAAAGTTGATCTGCTGTGGAAGCTGGGGATGGAATCTGGGTCAATCGTAGAGCAACCATGGACCACATGTTTTCTATCGGCGAAAGATCCGAAGAGCGAGGCGGCCAGGGAAGCAATTCAATCTGGCGATTGACGAAGAACCGTTGGACAATGCGTGCCACGTGTGGTCACGCATTATCCTGTTGAAATATGGCTGTGGGCAAGCCCTGAAGGTAAGGAAGGACAACTGGCTCCAACACCTCGGAGATGTAGCGCTGGCTGTTTAAAGTACCGGCAATGCGTACTAGAGGTGTGCGAGAGTGATATCCAATACCGCCCCATACCATAATACCCGGTGCAGGACCAGTGTGGCGGTGCATAACGCAGCTGTTCAGCATCCTCTCTTCACGGTGTCTCCAGACTCGAATGCGACCATCGTGGTGTTGCAGACAGAAGCGTGACTCGTCAGTAAAGATAATTTCATTCCATTCCGCCGTCCACATCCTTCTGTCATCGCACCATTGGCGGTGGAGACGTCTGTGGTTAGGCGTCAAGGGTAGACAAAGCAATGGACGTCTTGCGGACAGACCACTCTGCTGTAAACGGCGTCGAATGGTACGCGCATACACTGGATGATGCGTTACAGACTGCATGTGCTGTGCTATGGTTCGTGATGTGACTGAGCGATCCGTCACTGCCATGCGCACAATTTGCCTGTCATCACGTGAAGTGGTGCGCTGAGGTGGATGCGATCGAACACGTCGGTCCGTCGTACCCTCCTGCATCCAACGATCACATATCCGCATTACTGTTGTTTTGTTTCGTCCAACACGACTACCGATTTCCCTGAAAGATAATCCACAATCTCGGTAGGCCACTATCCTTCCTCTGTCGATCTTGGATACTTGATCAAAAGATGATCGCTGTTTTCGACGTGGCATAATTGATCGTTTTTTTAAAACCACAAGAAAGACACAATTGCCGAACTTGAAATCGTCGATATCTCCAAGCCTTAAATAGCACTTTGAAGTGGAGCCACAAGCGCCCGTGATGTGCGTCTGCGCTGAAATTCTAATCATTTGCATATCTCACCTCCGCTAATGCATGTTGTAAATTTCACGTTATTTCCATGTTTCCTTTAGGGTGTTGCATTTACAGCGGCCAGCAGTGTATATATATATATATATATATATATATATATATATATATATATATATATATCGTCGAAAGACAGAGTCGTCTAGGTGAAGTCTTTCAGTGTTTTCACATATTATCGGTCGGTGGGCAAATGTCTTCGTAAAATATATGAATTTAGCACATAATTTTTAGATCAGTAATCTGTTTTTTTACGAATTTTTCATGTAAAAAAGAATTTATCAGTGCTTCCACCTAGTGACAGCAAAAGTTATATGCGCAGTGATCCATATATGAACCACCAGCATTGAAATTACTAAGAAAGGTAAGAAATTATGTAGATTAATTAAATTTTTCTATTTAAAATAAGTAAGTAACAATCGTAAAATGAAATTCCAGAACTTCCGTGCATCTGTATACTAACAACTTAGAAAAACTGGAAAAAACTCACACTACAAAATTCTGGCTTGAAACAAAAAATTATCCTCTCTGAAACTATAGACCCATAGAGTGCTGCCATCTGTTGTTTCTGAAGTACAGTAATGTGTTAAATGTATACAGGAATTTATAGAGAAATTCAGGGAATGTTTTAGCTGTTATAAAATAAATAAAATAGGTGGTTCAAAAATGAACTTCTACCCCTGAAGGGGTTAAAGAGGTATATTTTTTTAATAGTTCGCTTTATTTCTAATAGTGTAAAAACTACTTTTTGTAGTTTCCTAAATGTGTGAAAAATACTTTTGAACACATTGCCGATCATTTGAATTCGCGCAAAAAGCCTTAAAATACCATTTATTTTTGTGAAAACTTCACATTGCACCTCTTCGTCCATTTCAGCATGATCATCCTTTATGCTGAAATGACCCAGTACTGACCACGTGAAAGTGGCTTCAAGTCGAGCCCCACCCACACCCTACCCAACAAACCAACCAATTTGGGTGTGATTACTTACACTAAAGTCCCTATAAATTCTGACTTCGTATCAAATTTTGGCATCAAAGACCTCGATCCTAAAGTTGTCCGAATAAAACCCTCTCGGTTTTCATGCTCGCAAACTATTTCAGCGGCCTCTGTAACAAGTTTCACACATCTCTCTATGGAGTGAGAGTGGCATGGAAATTTCAAATACTCAAATTCTGGCAGGACTTTGTCTTTCAATAAAGTTGAAATGTGTTCTGCGACCATATTTGACAACAATGGAGGTGGTGTCAGATTACACTTTGTCGAATAAATAAGTTCAGTATAGTCTATTTCTTGAAAATTTATTAAGGGGATGGTGGACTTTCAATTTACCAAAAATCGAGCAAAAATTGGAATTTTTTTTGGGGGGTGTATTAATATTTTAAAAACATGTAAATATTGGAATGAAATGCATTTAAAATGTGTAGTGAAAAGAAAAATGAAAAATTGGTGGCTTTAGAGTAGTAAGTATTAAAGGTAGATAAAAAATTATCTTTTAAATGACTTTTTCTCAAAATGAGAAATTTCCAGATTTGCAAGTCTTTAAAATGCTCCTCGCGTCATAATTTTTGACGAAATTTTATGAAATTTATAATTAAGATTCCTGTAATACATCAAAATAAAGTTATGTATCCATTTTAGAATTGGAGGCCATTTAGGTTATAAAAGTTTAACTTTAGTGTAGAAAAGTACAAAAATTTCACGAAAATTCAGAGTACAAGCATAAAAATATTTTCTAAAAATTAACTATTCAACGAAAGTACAAAAAAATACATAACTTTGTTCAGAAAGTATTTATAAGCAATATAAATGCAAAATTAAGGGGAAAAGTTTAAAATTGAGTCGCAAGGAGCATTTTAAAGAAGAGTAATTTAATTTAAATTTTTTAATTATAAAATATTTTTTTAAAAATATTTATAAAATTTTATAAGGTGTTTAATATTGTTATACTTTAATGAATATATATACAAAATTTCATATCTCTGTGGTAAAAATTTCAAAAATCGTTTTGAAAGGTCCACCATCCCCTTAAGGAAGCTTGAAGGCTCTAACGTGACCTACTAGTGGCGGCTCATTTCTAGCTTTCAGTATCCTCCTGTAGCCTAATTCTCGAATGCGTTGTCTTTCGTGCAATATCATCGCCCCCATCATATTCTTTGGATGGCAGAAGAACGAGTATCGCTGAATGACCGGATAGATGATTTCTTTTATGTTGTCCGGGGAATGTCTTGTTGTTTGAATGAGCTTTAGTATGTGTTTCGGACCGTCTTTCACAGTGTAATGCATCTTAATATTAAACCAAACAGGAACATAGGTCTTTACAATGTAAGTTACAAGTGTCTTCATTTCGCTTGTCGGACTAATCTGGGAAATATAAAGTCTTAATACCTAGTTAGTACAGGTTAACCATCAGGAATGGCTGAGGGGTCTGGGACCTTTAACAGCTAATTATGGATCACAGAGCCCAGTGATGACTGCATTAACAATGTCCAAAGGATACTGCTGATCTTTAGTGGGGTCAGTTTTATTTATTGTGATGACAACTTCAGATTGAATCGACACAAAATCAACAACAGGATTTTTCTCACAGCTAAGCAGTTGCTTGCCAATTGGAACACTGAATGACGCTGGCCCAGTTGTTGTCCCGTCTAAGTGCTGAAACAAATGTGTATAAGGCTGTAACGTCCAGGAAACCTACCAGAGATAACAGTTGAACTTTGCACGTATTCTCCGATATTGTATGGGAATTGTTACCTTTTATCACACCTGCCGGCCTCCATATAAAGTACTATTCCAAGTGTGACGTAATGTTACACTTGGAGTCATTTGCATGTTTTTTTTCATTTCTTTTATGTTACGTTTTAAGTACTGAAGTGGCAACTTCGATAGATATTGCGGAGTATACATTTTTATACGATGATATACTAGTTGGAGAAGTTGTGGAAATAGTGCTTTTTTGTTCATGTGAATTTTTTAGATTTAAATAAAGAAAGTTTGTTTAAAGTCTTGAATGTTCAATTTAAAAAGAGCCTGTGAAGCCGAGTAGACTAAAATTGATAGTAAAACTATCAACACCCTCACTGCATGTGGAAATCAGAAAGAATATCGCCCCATTAGCTTAGGCGGGTGATTTTACATGTCAACTGCTCCACACTCGGAGTTTGAAAATAAACCGCTCGGAAACCTGTGAATTCTGACATTGCGTGCTGGACTGTACGGTGTTTTACAAAGAAAGCTCTCATTAAAGTGAAGCAAACAAATAAACCACTGCAGTGGTCGCTGACACCTAACTTCAATGTTCTGTACAACACCTGTTAGGTTCAAAAGATTGGAAGCAATGCAGGCGCACGGTGTATTGTTATTTTATATTTTAAAACTTTGAACTTGGCATCACTCTCGCTTGTTCGTTAGTTGTGTTATGTAAAATGATGAAATAAAGGTGGATTTTTTTGTTAGAAATGGCATTATTATTTGTAGAAACTGCTTTTTGTGGAGCCTGGGGCTCAAAAGTAGATGAAATACTCTAGAGATAACGTTTTTTAAATCAAATTTACTATTTTTTCCTTTATAACGTTAAACTCAAGTATATACTTTAGCAGAGATTTCGGTGAAATGTTGGTTTGCTCTAACATTTGGCGTCCGCGACAGGATAGTTAAGTCTAAATTTTCAAGATGTTTTTATCTGTGAAATCCTTCAAGAAAGAAGATTTAAAATTCGTTGCTGAAGAAATTTTCGATGGAGATCGCAAGAATCTTTCGATGGAGAAGAGGACAAAATATTTAAGTGTTTGGCTATTTTTGTAGATGGAGATAAAATCTTACGAGTAAAGACGCAAATCATAAATCGAAGAGATGAAGAAGATTTTCGAAAACCAATGCTTTTACCCTCAAATCATGAAGTCATACTGAAGCTAATAGACCATTATCATGAGAACAATTTACATTGTGGTCTACAAATTTTACAAAATTTGTTACGAGAAAAATTTTGGATCTTAAACGGGAGGAAAATCCTACGGAAAATCATATCAAAGTGGGTCACTTGTAAACGATTCACTTCAAAGAAACTAGAAGTTGATTCTGGACCTTTACCAGAGAATCGAGTTCGAGATGCTGCTGTTTTCCAGATCACAGAAGTAGATGCAGCCGGACCATTATTCCTTAGAGGAGATCAAAAGGCTTGGGTACTGCTCTTCACCTGTGCCATTTACAGAGCAGTACATCTGGAACTTGTCACCAGTTTATCTACTGAAGCATTTTTGTTGGCATTTCGTAGATTTGTCGCCAGACGGGGAAGATGCTCAACTATTTATTTCGACAATGGCACCAAATTTATTGGTGCTGCCAACCTACTCCGTGGTTTAGATTGGAATAAAATTGTTAAGTATTATGCTATCAACGCTATTGATTGGAAATTTAATCCACCAACAGCCTCATGGTGGGGAGGTTGGTGGGAGCTATTGATTCGAATAATGAAGGACCTCTTAAAAAGGGTCATAGTTCGAACACAGTTACTTTATGAACAAATGGTGACCATTTTATGTGACTGTACAGCATTGATGAATTCTCGACCTCTCACCTACCAGTCTGAAAAGGAACAGTTGGTCCCTATATCTCCTTCGTCATTCCTGCAAGACATCAAGGAATGGAATACACCAGATATTGATGCTGTTTATCATCAGAGTCTGAACAGAAGAATCAAGTACAGACAAAATCTACAAAAAGACTTGTGGAACCGATTCAGAAGTGAATACTTGGAACTTCTCGTACAAAGAACAAAACCTAAAGATATTCGTAAGATCGCGGTTGGAGATATTGTACTAATTGGAGCAGACAATCTCAAAAGAATCAACTGGCCACTAGGTCGAATAACGGATCTTATACCTGGGAATGATGGATGTGTTTGACTTGTTAAAGTACAAACTTCGCATTCGAAGTTACTCCGTCCAATTCAACGTGTATACCCTTTAGAGATTTCTTCTACTTGTGAGTTTCCAACTCCATTTAAAGACAATTGCACTATAGTAAAAAATGGAAATGAAAGTATTTCCACCTCTAAAAGGAAGATATCTAGATCAGGAAGAGAGATAAAAGTTCCGGAGAAATTAGATCTCTAAAAAAAAATTAACTTTGGGATTATTTATTTATTTACTCTTATTTTTGTTTCTTTATATTCTGCATTATTTATGTGTATGCCATTTATTCTTGGCTATGTATTTTGTGTAACGTTTTGATCACAATGCATAATCAAAAGGTGGGAGGATGTTAGGTTCAAAAGATTGGCAGCAATGCAGACGCGCGGTGTATTGTTATTTTTTATTTTAAAACTTTGAACTTGGCATCACTCTCGCTTGTTCGTTAGTTGTGTTTTGTAAAATGATGAAATAAAGGTGGATTTTTTTGTTAGAAATGGCGTTATTATTTATAGAAACTGCTTTCTGTGGAGCCTGGGGCTCAGAAGTAGGTGAAATACTCTAGAGATAACGTTTTTTTAAATCACCTTTACTATTTTTTCCTTCATAAAGTTAAACTCAAGTATATATTTTAGCAGGGATTTCGGTGAAATCTTGGTTTGCAAAAATAATTTGCATTCACAACACCACTTTTCCAACTGGTGTTTGTGAATGTCCCATCACATGCGATGGCTACCACTGCACTCATTTCAAAATCTTTCTTTTTCATGTAGTCGAAAATACATTCGGCAATATCATTACCGGTTCCTGTTTTTAGTGTACCATGACCAACTTATTGGCCACCAGGCTCACTAATCACGCTAATATGTTCTTATTTTCTTACTTTGCGGTACATTTTAGCTTCATTTTTTTCTTGTGTTAATGTATTATCTATTCTACCGTCGAAGTCGATTCTATTTACTTCTTTCAGCTAGTGCTCTTTTTCCTTTATTGCTTTTTGAATCTTCACTTTTTCCATTCTAATCTTACTTTTGTCAATCACTCGTGACATATCTGAATGAGAGATCATTTTAAGATCATGCAGGACACCAGAATGTATTGCTGCTATGGCCCTGTCAGAAACACCTTCTACCTATAGCTTAATAAGGAAGTATACGTCAACTTTGAACGCATTTGCGATGTATAACGCAATACCAAACCAAAGAGAAAAACATGCCGAAAAGCTGCAATATGAGGTTTTTACAAAAATAAATCGTATTTTAAAGCTTTTTGCGCGAATTCAAATGAACGGCAATGTGTCCAAAAGTATTTTTCCCGCATTTAGGTTACTACAAAGAGTAGTTTTTACACTATTAGAAATAAAGTAAACTATTTTTTAAAAATTTATAAGTCTTCAAAAAATGCAGATTTTTTTTTTAATTAGGGCTCTTGCGCGATTTCAAAACCAATTAATAATTTCTTATATTATTTTTCCCGTTATTAGGATACCAATGCGCAAGTTTTCCGCGCTATTAGAAATTGATTATAAAAAATAATTTTTTTCACCCCACCCTAATACGCATGCTTCAAATATACTGTGATTTATATTTCTGAGAAATATTATATTCGAAGTTCTACTTTTAAGAGACTACTATTAAGAGATACCATATTGATTCAGTTTCTATTATACGTGAAATCAAACTTATTGAGAAGACACTTCAGGCAAATATAATTTTTAGAAACTATGTACACTTTAGTAGGATGCGAATAATAATTTTTAACCCATTGTTGATCGGTACCGTGTAAGCTCCCTGACGTTTGGAAAATATCCTTATTGAAAATTTCAGGAAAATGTTGGATAAGTACATTTCGTCAAAACTACATTTTGTTCAATTTTTTCAGCAATTTTGCCTACAATATTTTTGTCCTACTTACTAGCACTGTTTTTACACACAAAAGTTGAAGACAATTTAGAATAAAGGAAAGTCGTATTGGGAAAATTTTTGACCAACAGAACATTTCTTTTCATAAAAACTGTCTTTACTATAACCTGAAGAAGTTTCAGGCAAATCCTCACATTTTATTATTTAAGCTGAGAATTTGCGACCCCCTTACATAGAAAACAGATTACAGAAAATTTAAAAATTGCAGTACTTTATACCAAAATTGCAGTCTTTGCCGAAAACTTACGTAAACATTTAAATAGAATTGCCGCTTAGCAATGGGTTAAAATTAAGTGGTGTAAATTTAAAAAGTTTAAGATTTTTTCAAATCAAGATTTTTTTTTAAAGTTTCACTGGTATAAAGACTCATTTCGAAATTGGGCTTGAATCGTGAAAGCAATTCTAAAAATAAAAACAGTGTAGAGAAACTAAAATATTGTATGTAGACTTTTAATTTTGAGCTAACTAAAGAAATTGCATTTCGCTTTACTTCCAATAATTTTAAATTTTGCACTACTTCCAATAATTTTAAATAAACATTTAAATGAACACCTCTTTATTTATTGTTGTAAGAAATACGGCATTGGCGATGTAAATAAGTATCCTTTGCAAAAATAAGATTAAAGATCCTAAATATATCACCTCACCCAAGGAATGTGAAAACAACAATGCAAGGAATTGGGATTCATGTATAAAGATATATGACTCTTAGAATTATAATGTAATGGTTGTGTATTCCAGGACCTCTGGGAGTTAACACTCTTAACTTGTACATTTGCTCGAGTAAATAGATTCTGATATATTGAGGAATGTTACAGAATGTTTCAGTGATCCGCAAGTGTATAAAACTTATATATATATATATATATATATATATATATATATATATATATATATATATATATATATATATATATATATATATATATGTGTGTGTGTGTGTGTGTGTGAGTGTTAGTTGTATTGTTTGTATAGAATTACATACGCCGCAATTGAACTACCGTATACGCGAATTCAATTTTGGTTATATACCCACTTGAAAATCGAAAAAAGGCACGTTATTCAAAGGTCTTATAATGAAAATAAAACTGTTTCTCAGCAAATTTGGATAATGGGCAGATATATCTTATTACATTTGTATAATATCATTAGAAAAATAGAAAATAAAGCAACAAAACGTGTGAATGGAGTAACAGAAAAATACTATTTACTATAGATAACTGAAAAAAATTAAATCGAATCATGAAATTTTAACTCAATTTATCTTCTTTAGCAGTTTAGATATAAAGAAAGAGCAAATGAGACCTTGTTAAGCTGTTTAAAAGGAAAAAAATTCTATATAGGCTTTTGAGTTTTATTAAAATGTGTACTTTTCGGATGTTTACATATAATTTTTCAAAGTTATTATTTTCTGTGCTTAATCTGTTTGTTGATTTTGATATATTTTTTTCTTGTACTGTGAGAGATGAAAGGAACTTTGTTTTAACCATACCATAATGAGTTTAAATAATGAACTCATAAAAAATAGTCTTATGTGCGATACGGTCAAGTACTTTCATTAATCAGAGTTTATATATTAGCGTCACTACCTTACAATAATGGAACGGACGTCAGCGGATTTGCATAAAATCCGACTGAATGTCAGATTTCACTCAAATCCAGTGCTCTTAAATGGCCTGTGAAGGTTATATACAATACGCGAAGTAGTAACGTCGGTAGTTCTGTGTGAAATTGTGGCGATATGTCGAAACGAAAGGAACTTAGTGACTTTGAAAGAGGTGTTACAGTTGGTTGTTACATTAGTGGCAAGTCTATTCGCGCAATTGCGGTAAAATTATCACAGCCACGGTTAACTGATGTTCTTGAAGTCGTGAACTGCACACGTTGGTCGTCCCCGCAAAATAACTGAATAGGATCGACGTGTCCTGAAGCGTGAGGTTCCTAAGAACGGTAGGAGATCACTGAAAATCATTAACAGTGAGTTTCAACTGGTAGCAGGGGTTACGGTGCACATCAATACTTCGAAGAAAGAACTGCACGCCCTCAATATAAACGGATGTGTTGCCGCACACAAATGAAATATCACCCCATCCAACAAAGCCGGAAGACTCGCTTAGTGTTTGGAACGTCGCAACTGGACTGTGGACCACAGGAAAACTGTTTTAGGATGCGACGAGTCGCGCTACCCACTCTTCCTGTAGAATGGGTGTGCTTGGGTTTGGCGAATGGCGGACGAACGTCTGTTATCCGAGTCCATCTTTCCAACTCTCAAGTTCGGTGGTGGAGGTGTACTTGTTTGGGGGTATTTTTCGTGGTATGGCCTGGGACCTTTGCATGTTTTTTTTCTGGCGAACGCAGACGCCTACATGGACATTCTGAACAATAAGGTTCTTCCTACGCTCTGATAATTTTATGGAACGGACGAATATTATTTTCAAGACGACAACGCTCCATGTCATGTTGCAGCCTCTCTCAAGCAGTGGTATTAAGATATGGATGTTAAACGTTATCCCTGCCCTGTCATAGTCCCGACCTAAAACCCCACAGAACATTTGTGGGATGTGTTAGAGCAACACTTACAGACCAGGGAACCACGCCCGAAATCTACAACTGACTTGGCGACATTTTTGCTGCAGGAATGGACACAGATACCCATAGCTGTGTCTCAAAACCTTGTTGAAAGTATGCCCAGAAGGGTTGCTAGTGTAATTGCAGCACGTGGTGGACCATACCTCTATTAAAGCATGTATTCTTTTCCTTATACCATCACATATTGATATCCAGTCTATTATGGTAGGGTATTCTATATGTTCATAAAATCAAAGTAACATTCATTTTAAACAATTTCTTTATTATTGTATAAGCAAATCATCAAATCACACTATGACGTTTTATAGTTTCAATAGCTTTATTCCTTGAATATTCAAAAACTAAAACTTCAATAAAATTATGCCTAATGCTAACAAAAACAATCTATTGTTCAAGGGAAGTTCGCCAAGAGTGTAAAACCAAAAAATTACATTAAGAGAAATTTTGCGGAAATTTCAAACAAATCACTTGATTATTATACATAGATGAATAAAATATAAGTAAATTTATCGTCTATATGAGAATGTTCTACTAGCTGTAAACAAATGTTTAATACTATAGGAATAAATAACGAATGTTTTCTTAAAATACCAAAGAAACTAATTACGTTATATGAGTTAGGTTTACAGGAAAATGGATATCAAATGTATTTCAAAATATTGATTTACGTAAGAATAATGCATATGCGTTATATTATCCCTTTTCAGAAGCTCAGTAACAGCCGATGCACTATGGTGCGGGACATTGCCGTCTATAAAAATAATGTCTGTTCCTCGGAACCGATGCACATGAAGCAGGATTATATCACTTCAGTGCCTTGTACTGGTTAAAGTATCACCTTCCAATATCTGACATTCTGTAACACCGTCTATAGTAATTCTTTCTGAGGAAAAACGTATCTGCCACAACATCGATCAACTTCATTCATGTTTGTATCATAACGTGTTCCAACATTTCGCCAAATGAGCTGCTGGTGAGAATCACTGGTATGGCTGAGGCGACTCTTCTCAGTTGAATGTACGTTACCCTACTTTGCTGGTGTCCACCACTGTAGAGGGTGGTGCCGATTGTCAGATACGATAAACACAGCGTACGGGCCAACCGGCAAACACTCCATGTTCCTGAAGTGGTCTGTCCTCTATAAATAGCGAAACCTGGCACCCGCAACTGCCGTGAAGCTGCTTTGTAACTCCGTCTGGGACAATCTGTACAATGTCTGTACAGATTGTAGGCTTAGTGTGTACTACTATAAAACGATTATCAGTGACCGCTTTTTTTCATTGCCGATACCGCCAGTCCTTCGCACACCTATACCTGCCATCTGGTACGATGTCCAACTCGCGAGATTAGGGAGGGGGGGCATTGAACTCGGCGGCCACACACTTCAATATTCTCCCTACCATCAGCTTTCCAAAGATTCTACTGTATGCAAAACCCTCTAAATGTATCTTATTGTACATTTCGTGTTCTGAAATGTAGGATGAAACTCGTTGCATGTCTGTAACGATAGTACGTAAGCTTTGGATATTGCAAGAGAATTCCTCAGTTTTCTACTTATATCATTTTCCCACTATAGCACAACATCTGATGTCATGAATCCAAAATATGATGATGCATCAACTTTCTACTTAAAATGTCCTCAATCATACACATTGATACCTATTGTTTCTTTTCCTTTTTGCGCTATATACTTTAAAAATACAAAAGACGACTGTCTCACGAAAAATGCTTCAGAATCAGAAAAAAAACCTTTAAAAATGGTGGTGTTCCTAAAGTTTTCCACTCTAGTGTGAGCTTTCAAATATCTTACAGAATATGTACATTTTTTAGCTGTTGATATACATTATCTGAAATTTAATTTTGCAGAAAATGCTAGATAGTTTAGAAAAAATTCATATGTTCAAACTTATGGGCAAATAAATATAGGCGTATGTAAAATATTTACAGAATTCATGTAAAGCTTCAAGCAAAGAATGAGGACGTTGAAACTTTTAACGTAATAAAATATTAATGATGCAACGGAGCTATGTAAACAAGATTGAATTAACTCTCCAGCGTAATGAAAGTAAATATGACACATCAAACAGGAAATGCGACTGAAGTTATTTCAGAATTTAAAGCCATTAACGAATATATATTATTTGGAATTTGAAAGTATACTTCCATGCTAACTGTTTAATTGTTTTAATTCTGGGAACACAAGATAAATATTTTTATTCGTTTATTTACTGAATATTATAAAAACTTGAATGTCTGAATTTCAGATTTAACTATCCTCTAGAAAAATTTCTAAGTAGAAGTTTTTTAAACTTATAATTATTATATCTATTTATTTTACTATTACAAAACAGTCATTATTGAAATAAATGTCGTCATACATTCTTTGAATTTGACATTCTACAGACATTTACAGAACTTTTTAAGAACTTTTCCAGATTTCAAACTTGAGTAAAAGGAAACATCTAAACTCCCTTTTTATTACCTAAACGAATTTAGACCTCCTATGGTCAGATAACAGAACTATAGGTTAAATAATAGGCCATTTAAATATAAATTTTGCTTCTAAACCAAATTAATGATATTTGATTTATTGATGCTTAATTTGCTTGATAGAGCTATTAAGCCTTAGCTGCTAGACTACAAAAAAATGTGCACAACTAAGGGCGCGTTCACATAGGAGTCCGTTGCGTTGCGTTAAGGAAAAGATGACGTTGAGACGAAAATAAACCAATCATAGGCCTCCAAACGATTAGCAATGAAATTTTTAACGCCTATCATTGGTTTATTTTCGTCTCAACGTCATCTTTTCCCTAACGCTACGCAACGGACTCCTATGTGAACAGGCCCTAATTCTCTTACTGAATTAAAACTTATTCATATAAATATTTCATGCTTTAAACTGCTCCTAAACCCCATAAATCCAAATTAATTTTAAAAATTATCTTAATCATTATCCACATTAATATTTTGGTTATATTTGATTCCTTGGTACTTGAGCAGTACGGACAGCTGCTAATTGAACAAGAAATTAGATTCTAAGCTGACAATTGAATGTCATAAATATTGTATAGTTTAAACTGTTTGAATCTTCCACATTGATTCAGCAATTCTTTTTTCTCTCAACGTATGAGAGCAATTCAGAATTTAATAAACATGGCACAGAATTATACCAATTGTTAACGAAACATAAAGCAATCTGTTTAGGAACTCGGAAATAATTCAAATTCTCTAAAAGTGTTACAAAATTTATAAATGTTTGTCAATAATTATGAATGTATTTAACACCTCAAATACTATAACGATAAAAGGGATGTTTCCAAGCAGAACACACGTTATTGTTTTGATGCAATAAGAAAAAAAATATATTTTAAGGTTGAATTAATTTATGAGATTGGAGAAGTTTTGAGCATCCTTATAAAAAGAATCTTTTCTTAGATTAGATTATTATCTACTTGGAATTAACAGGAAAACGTTGTTAGAAATTCAGTGCTTAATATAGTAAACAAAGACCGAAATAAGTTAATTTTGTTGTCAAAGATATTCTGCTATATGTATTGCATTAGAAAATTATAGTTGCGAAAACGTATTTAAAACCAGCTACATAAGAATACCTTTTACATTATGTTAGTATATTGTGGGAATGGATGTTTTACAAAGTAAATAGAGATTACTGCTTACATAAAAGCAAAACGTTGTAACTAATTTGATCGTGAAGATGTTTAAATATTATATCCTTTGCTGAAAAGGCTCTTAAATATGACATGGAAAAAATTCATTTTTTATTTATCGCATGCAAATTGTCACTGACTTTTGACTTGGAGCAAAAAAAGTGGTTGTCAACGAAACGAACCCTTCTCTGGAGTTGAAACCCATTTAAAAATACTCGAAGGGATATTTTGACATTCTTGACAGGAGTAAAATAAATTTATATAACTCGAAAACTTGCATAAACTCTTCATTGATTTTAGGAAGATGGGTTGACATTTAAATAAGAATGAAAAAGGGTAACTGAGAGCACATCTGAGAAAGAATGTTTTTTTCATCATTATATAAGTTTTTAGAGAAACATTTGGTTCTAAAGTATTTTGAAGTGCATGAATATATGCAGTTGATATGCATTTCAATAAACTATATTTCACGAAACCCTGGTATTCCCAAAACTCGGTTGCGTATACGTTATAAATTAATGAATATTTCGAATAGAATTTTTTTTCACAGACGAGGGGCAAACCACAGTAAAAATGCATTTATTTATTTTTTGATAAATCTTTCAAAAATTCTATAAATTTAAATACACAGTGAAAATATCAGAAAGTTTATATCTATTTTTATAGAATGGTATTAATTTAAACAACAAACATATTTTTTTCAAATACTTATTAGAGTAACTTAGAAAATAATTTTTAAGGGAACAAGGGACCTTCAATCTCGTTCTTCTTTAATTTTCAATATTTTACTCCATATATACCATGATCATAATAAGTATTCTTTTCTACTACACTGGAGATATTTAGAATCCACAAACGAGTATTTTGTGGAGGAATAAGACCTGTTTATCAAAAAATTCTTCAAAAATTCTAGAACTTTTCAAAAGGCTCCATTCGTATTCTCTTCCTGTGATATCTTCCAAATTTCTCAGAATTGTTAAATGAAGTGTATTTGTCACAAAACTGTGCATAATTCTTTGAAATCACAAATATTTTTCAAATTTATAGACCATAAAATAAAGTAAAAATATAAAAAATCATAAAAATAGCAGGCAGAAATAAAAAAAAATATATTTAAGACTTTAGATTCATACAAAAAAATGCACATTTATATTTATATACACGTAGTAAACGTATAATACAAAATTTAAGGATTTTAATTCATACAGAATGCTCATAGGGCATTTTGATAAACATTAGCATTTTTGAAAAATTTTTGAAAGACAGGCATCATTCTGCCAAAATTCCTTATTTTGAATTTTAAGGGTTTTCAATGTAGTAAAAAAAGAAAATTAATTATTCTCATTTTGTATATCGTGTTAAATATTTTAAATTGAAAAATTCGAATTTGAAGGTCCCTTGTCCCCTTAAACTATTCATTTTACAGACCATATATGGATTTCCCGGCTATAAATATACAAGGTTAGCACAAATGAATGACCGGATTAAAAAAAGCTATATTTTCGAAACTATTTCACACATTACAATAAGTGATACACGAAATTAAAGAAAAAATATAGCACGTTTTTTTCCCACCATCGGTAACAGGTAGCAATTATCTGGGCATGTTTCAAATTTGGTTATTTCCCCCAACTACGTGAGGACAGCATAAATTTTGTGTATCAACAGGATGGAGCCCCAGCCCATTGGTCTTTGCATGCACGTTCTTACTTAAACGAGGAGCTTCCACACCGATGGATGGGGAGTGCGAGTGACAGTTATGTACCAACCAAGACATGGCCACGAAGATCCCAGGACATTACGCAATGTGATTATTTTTATGGGGTTACGTCAAAGACACTGTATATACACCACCAATGCCAAAATCACTGCAAGAACTTAAATAACTCATTTGTGCAGTATTAGGAACCATTGACAGGGTGATACTACAAAATGTGTTGAACGAACTTGATTACAGATTAGATGTCTGCTGTGTAACAAAAAGTGTCACACATCGATATTTGTAACTGAAAATAAAATGATATATTTTTCATTAATGTCGTGTATCACTTATTGTAATATTTGAAATAGTTTCGAAAATATAAGTATTTAAAACTATGTCATTAATTTTGCTAACCCTAAATTATTTAATATTTGTTTCTATTCATTAATATTTTAATAAGACATTATGGTCTTACTGGTAAAACACAATCCATATTTTATGTATAAGATAGGAAAAAAACATTAGTTTTTACTACGGAAAGATAATAGGATTTATACTAAAAATGTTCAAACATATACATATTTAGTCATTTTTTTTATAAGAGAAACATAACAGTTTTGTAAACTATTAATTGTACAGATCAGAGAGAAATTTCAAGCAATTAATATATTTCATATTATTTGATTTTATTGTCTTAAATTTTATAAAAAAAACTTTTGTTATTAACAGACAAATTTCATATTTTAGGTATAATACATACTAAAAAATTAGTATTCATAGTGAATAGACAAAAGGATTTATGCTGAAAATGTACATATTCAGGCACTTACTTATTTTTAGAACAATTTAGAAAATCAATTTATAAACTATTAATTTTAGTATCCAGAGATTGATTTAAAGCTGTAAGTTTATCAATAATTATTTGATTTTATTTTAAGATACTTTATGTTACCTTGTTAAGTAACCTCATTAAGAACACATATTATGATTTATATAAACTATTTAAAAAAAGAACTTATAGTAAATATACAAAAGGATTTATACTAAAAATATGCATATTTAGGTAATTACTTATTATTACAATTATTTAGTAAAATAATTTTATGAACTGTCAAATATCAGAGACCTGGTATTGATTTTAAGGCTATTACTATGTCCATTATCATTTGAGTTTATTGTCTTGTATTTTAAAAGACACTATTGTCTTATTTAGGCACCCATTTCACAAGGTCCATGTCGCTGGCCCGGCACTTTTGGAATTGCGATTTGACACTTTCACAAAAATTAATACCTAATTAGTACTAATTACTACTAAAATATTAGAATTAGTACGCATCAGGATCGCGAGTTATAACGTGTCCGATTCCGCCGGGCCAGCGACATGGTAGCCCGGCACTTTTGGAATTTCGAGTTGAAGCTTTCACAAAAATTAGTACCTAAATAGTACAAATTAGTACCAAAATATTAGAATTAGTATCCATCAGGATCACGAGTTATAGCGTATTCGATTCCTCCGGGCCAGCGACAATCATGTCGCTTCCGAGTCAGACGCTTTGGAATTTCGAGTTGAAACTTCCACAAAAATTAGTACCTAATTAGTACTAATTAGTACCAAAATATTTGAATTAGTACCTGTGGCACTAATAAAGGATCGTCACCAGTTGTAGTATTAAAGAGATATCATCATGGTTGTGGTACTACAAAATGTAACTTGGTTGCCGACATCAGTGGTGGCATTTCAATATACACTGAAGTGCCACTGAATTAGGGATACGTACCTAGTAACGAGTTGAGCCTCCTCTGGCCTTGATAACGGCTGCCACACGACGAGGCATAGATACAACAAGTTTCTGTAAACGTTCCACGGGAATGGCTTGCCAAATATTGTTCTAAAGCTGTCCATAATTCAGTAAGGTTCTTTGGTGCTGTGTGATGGCCTTTCACGCCTTGTTCCAAAACATCCCAAAGATGCTCAATAGGATTTAAGTCTGGGCTTCTAGGTGGCCAATTCATGACAGAGAAGTCAGAGGAATGCTCATCCAACAAGCCAGTAGCCAACCGGGACTTGTGAGAGGTACAGCTGTCTTGCTGGAAAACTCCATTACCGTGCGGATAACAGAACAGCAAAAACGGATGGAGGTGATCACCCACCAACTCTACATACCGAATTACATTGAGGGAGGTTGGTACACGCACCATAGATCCCAAACTTTGCCACGAAAAAACACCCCAGACCAGTGGTCGGCAAACTCATTAGTCAACAGAGCCAAATGTCAACAGTACAATGATTGAAATTTCTTTTGAGAGCCAAATTTTTTTAAACTCAAACTATATAGGTAGGTGCATTGTTATTAATTTAATTAGGATACTCCAAAGCTGGCCTTTTCTAAAAACGTCCTCTATTTGAATGAAGTACGTTGGCTGAGGTCGACCCCGTCCAACTCTTCCATGCACACTCGTTTTGTGTACTTATTTCGTTTAGCTCCATTCATTCATCCTCTCTGTATGTCCAAACCATCTGAAGAAAATTCAAGAAATATATAACCAAGAATTCATGAAATATTACATCACCAAGAATTCAAGCGTCAGGCTTTTATTCGTTCAAGAGTTCAACACAACTAACTACTTCAATCAACTAACAACGCTTCACGCAAACCGCGAAGCAGCCAGGTGGCGCTACCAGTACAGCTAAAGCAAATATATACAATATAATTTAAATTTGCAACACCATCTCAACCAGTAGCACACCCAGGATTTTTTCTTGGGGGGGGGGGAGGGGGGAGATGAACGGATAAAAATGTTTATAATGCAAAATCAATATTCATCATGCAATTTCTATTTCTTTGAGGGGGCAGGGCCCCTTGGCCCACCACCTGGATGCGCCACTGATCTCAACATACCTTCTTCAATCCTCGACACTACATTTTCTTTCACTCCACAGTGCTCCCTAAAATTAACTAATAAACTGTACTTAAAGTTTTATGTCTTAGTTAAACTATAGGTATGTTGAATGAAACTTGATATCTTACTTAATATCGATATTATTTATTGATGAAATTAAATTGTAAATTATCCATAAAATTAAATCATAACAATGACAAACACTAATGTGTACAATGGCTTCGCATCTCCTAGTTCAGGGATGGCGAACCTTTTTCTAACGCAAGTCAAAAAATGTCTTGAAACCGTAGAAATCAAAACCGCATGTCACTTAAAATTTTTTTTTCGTTCTTTGGAAGACCTTCGGAAATTAAAAAAATTATACGATATATATTTCAAACAAAAAAAATTTAACTTTTTATTATGGTGTGTTTAAAACTATCAATATCAGGAAGAAAATAAGTACAAAAATTATCGAATTTAATATGACACTTGTTGTCTTTCGGAAGATAATTTATTTATACGTGGTTTGATATTTATAACTTTTAATCGTATACACGCAGCGGACAAGTCGATGCCGAGGCGATTTCTATTCTTACTTTTAATAAAATTCATTGTCGAAAACAACTGTTCGCAAACGCAGGTTGATCCAAACATTTTCAAAGGAGCTCTTGATAAGTTTTTCCTCGACATTAACGAATTAGGCAACAAGTTCCATTCAGTTAAAATAATATTTTCAGTGCTTGTTGTTAAAATATATTCGTCACAATTTTCCAGATCTTGTATTTTTTTTCTAAGTTTACGTTTAATTCTGCAAATTTATTCCACCGTACAACACTGTTGTGAAATTCAACAATTTCCGTTTCTAAGTTATCAATTTGAAGCCAATCGAAAGAGGATAATTTAAGTTTTCTCCATTTCACGAAATTGGGAGAATATTTCGTCAAATATTTCTTTTGCATTCGCTAGTACTGAAGAAGAGTGTTTTAAGTCTACTGTTTGGCAAAGAGAGGAAAAAATTAATTTCAAACTATTTTTTTTAAATTATTTCTAGTATAAATTAGATTATAGATCTCTCAGTCCGACGAATGAAAATCAAAATTTGAAAAGTTAAATTAAATAGATCTTGAAACAATGTGATCGTCTCGCGTGTCGTCTAAAAGTGTTTCGCGTGTCACTATGTGACCCGCGGGTCACAGGTTCGCCATCCCCGTCCTAGATGATTACGTCACTCTATTTTCAAGAAAAATTAACGATATTCTTAAACAGTTACCGCTCTCTGTTTGGGGATGCCTTTACGTTGACGACCTACAGATCAGCTGTCAGGGAAAATACATGCGCTTTATTGAGCGCCAACTCCAAACTGTCATCACACGAATCTCTTCATGGAGAAAAAAAATGGTTTCAATTTTTCCTCAGAAAAAACCTCTTGTGTTCACTTTTGTCACAGACGTGGGATCCATCCGGATCCCGAAATTTTTATAGGGGACGAAAAGATAAATGTTGTTGATACTGTGCGTTTTTTAGTATTCGTTTTTGACAAGAAGCTCACTTTTCTTCCCCACGTTTCGTAGCTTCGCAAAAAATGTGAGAAGTCATTAAACTTGCTCAAAGTGTTATCCAATACATCCTGGGGTGCCGATCGTACAACAATGCTGAGCATTTACGGATCAGTAATTCGTTCGAAGCTTGACTACGCCTGCCCAGTATATGGGTCAGCCCGCTATTCTATTCTCCGTAAACTGGACACAGTGCACCACAGTGCACTTCGCATACGTGCTGGTACCTTCCGCACATCCCCCGTTCATAGTTTATATGTACATTGCCATGAACCATCTTTATTTCATACCCATCAACTGCTCTCAATGAACTATTTCCTCCGGGTCTTGTCTCATCCTAATCATCCTTTGCGGGACATTTTTCTGGATAAACATTATGATCGTCTCTATCAAAATCGACCGTCTTGTATCCCTTCTTTCGGGTTACGCATTCGTACCTTTATCGATAAGCCTCCTCTTGAAGATGTAAATGTCTGCACACGCACCTTATTCGAATTTCCACCTTGGAAGAAAAATTGTATCACAAACATCCATCCTTTTAACAATTTTAATAAACCCAATACTGACCCTGTCATATATAAACAGCTCTTTTACTCGCACCGTGATGAGTTTCTTCACTACTTGTATATTTATACAGATGGTTCCAAGACAATACACCACGTTGGTTGTCCCCTTGTTTGTGAGTCGACTATACATAGTTTTAAACTTCCATCATACTGCTCTGTTTTTACTGCGGAAATTTTAGCCATCATTCATGCTCTTGATTTTATCTCGCATCACCACAAAAAACATTTTATCATTTACTCAGATTTATTAAGTGTGCTGGAAAGCCTCCAGTCTGGTAACATTAGCCATAGCCTAGTTGCTACTGTTCTTACGCATCATAAATTAAAATGTCAGGGTTACAGTGTTAGGTTTTGCTGGATTCCAGCTCATGTAGGAATCGCAGGCAACGAACTTGCTGACGCATCAGCAAAAAATCCAAAAGTAGTTTCAAATCAACCTGTTTCTTTCTCTGACCTTAAACATATTACGAGAGACATTATTTTGGATAGATGGCGGTCAGAATGGGACCTTGAAGGTGCAAACAAGCTCCACTATATAAAACCCACCATCACTGTCGGGCCTCCATGATTTCCCAGGAAATTGGATGTCGTCATCAAGCGGCTTAGAATTGGCCATTCAAGAATCACTCATAGACATTTGCTGGAAGGAGAAAGAACCCCAATTTGTTATCATTGCAACTGTCACCTCACCATTCGTCATATTTTGACAGAGTGTACCGGACTCACCAATTTTTACCTAAAATACTTTGGCTCAACTTCACTCACATTGAGTGATCTTGTGGGTGAAACACCTCACCCTGCTGTTTTCCAGTTCTTACTGTGTCCTGGTTTTCTTTCGTTAATCTAACTTTTTTTCTTTTAAATCCATTGCCTTTGAATAAATTTTAGTGGTTTTAAGACACTTTCTATCACAATGCATTCATAATCCGTTTTAACACCCTTCATACATGACTACTCTTATCATCTTTTACTCGTATATATCCCTGTTTTTACCTTCTTATCAACGCACTCGTTTGTGATTTTAAAATGATCACTTATATAATGTTTTTTTCGGTTTTACAATGTTCTTAGCGCAGCATGTCCTCTCTGGACCTTGCGCCATTAAACCTCAACCAACCAACGAACCAACCAACCTAGTTGATTAAATGTCTGCGCACAAAGCGCGTCTAGATGAATTTCTCTCAAAATAGAACAAACCCGTTTCTTACGCTGGTCATACTTTTCGCCCCATCTGTTGAAATTGAGACAATTTTATCGAATAGAAATATGATGTTTTTCAATACACTCAATTACAGTATTTGCTATATCCTCTAAACGTATTTGACCTTTGAGTGACAATAATTCTCAATGTTCTTCTTTAGGACCTGTAGATGAAACAAATCGTACAAAAAGTGAGACTAGTGCTGTATCATTTATGTCACAAGACTCATCAACTGCTATTAATAAAGCTGAAACTAATTTAAGATCTTCGACTTGCTGGTTGGTTATATTCGAAGACCATTTGACTAGTCTAGTGTTTTCTACTGGGACACGCTCTTGGAAGTAATACATTGCAAAACACGATGCAAAGATACGACTTGACGATAAGCGTTGACATTTAATCTTTCTAGAAATGTTTTCTCATTAAGTCGCTTCAGAGCACTCGCCTAAAGATAAAGACACCAACTAAGTATGTAAAAATAGAAATAAGAAAACCATTCATCCCGAAGTTACAATCTCACTGTACGTGCGCGGCCGCACGTAGTTTTTTGTGGAAGAGCCACACTCAAGGGGCCAAAGAGCCACATGTGGCTCGCGAGCCACAGTTTGCCGACCACTGCCCCAGACCATGATTGAGTCAAAATGCCCTTGTACAGTTCCAGCCAGGCATGCAGGATCCATGGCTTCATGAGCCTGACGCCATATTCTCAGCCTCCCGTCGGCGTTAAGTAGTAGGAATCGAGACTCGTCACTCCATGCTACTCGTTTCTAGTCCTCTACACTCCAGTCTCTGTGCTCTCTTGCCCAGGCAAGACGTGCAGCCCGATGGCGAGTATAGAACAATGGTACTCTCGGAGGTCGACGACTCCCGAAACCCATACGGTGAAGCGAGCGTTGCACAGTCCGTTTACTGACTGTACGACTGGAACCGTCATTAAACTGGGTGGTAATTTGAGCTAATGTTTGGCTTCGCTGGCTACGTACAATACGCCTGAGCCGTCTCTCACCACGTACTGTGAAGGCTAATTGTCCTTTGCAGTTTGCCCGATCGCTATTTTTTTTTCCACCATCCATGTATTCTTGGTATACTCTTGACAGTCGACCTTGAAAATCCTAGCTGTCTGACGATTTCGGAAATTGAATGGTCCATGCGTCGCGCACGCACGATTTGTTCGCGTATCGAAGGCGTCTAAATCAGGTAGTTTACCCATACTGGCAATTACAACAACTAATTCAGAACAACCACAGTATGCGATATATATGCAGTTATCACAGCGCCCTCACTTGCGCATACATGATGCGCAGCGCTACACAATTTCCATAGGCTTTGCTATCCCTAATTCAGTGGCATTTCAGTGTATTTAAGATGACTTAATCACCTTCCACTGAAAAAGAAATACAAAAAGGGGTGACAGAAGCAATTAGATTCTTAAATGAAGACTTTATATTTATTATTTTTAAATTAAATTAGCTAGGTAAGGCTTAGGGCTGTAAGGCTCAGGGCCATGACTTAAAGCCGTTTACAGGAATTTACATTAGATCCTTATATCAGCCATGGGGAGTCAGGAGGCCGGGATGGAAACGCCGATCTTCGCCGGACCGCTTTCACCCTGTAAGTCGGAGATAGCTGTGATGGAAAAAGCATCTTCTTGAACCGGTGGCCAGACGAGATCTGTTATTCTCATTCGAAATTCGCTCCCTGAGATTTTCCAGTCACGTGACCTGCAGCGAAAAACCATCTGGAACTCGGCGACCCGGCGGTCGCCAGCAGACTCCGCCAAAGCTATAATACAAAGGGATATTTTGTGTGTTTTACGAATGGGAAGGTGATAAATGGAGAATATTTTCGCCAAGCGTTAGGCAACCCCTTTTTGGGGGATGTCGTAACCTGGCGTGGTTCTTTTGTCATGTACAACTGGACACATAAAATCTTCATTCGTAAACACAAAGACGAACGTTTATTGACGCAAACAAAAACACTCACACAAAACAACAGGATAGGAATAAAACAGAGACGTTCGTAAGGGGTCAGGCTACCGCTTGTAGGTATGACCTGCGTGATTGAGTTTCTCCATTCAACTGAACTTAGGATGCGCTGTGCCGATAAATGGCGACAGGGTTATGCGCATGAGAGGCGGAGGGGCGCTATCATAGCCTCGTCCCTGACACCTCCCCTCTAAAAGATTTGATTGGGTCTTCTTGAAGACAAATCAAATTGCTTCTTACATATATATATATATATACACCATCACATTAACAACATTCACCTTGATAACAAACATGTATGAGAAATAAAAAAAATGAGATATGAGATTATTAAAAGCATAACACATAAACAAATAAAAAAAATGAAACCCATACTTTAAAAGGTTTTAGACATTAACTGATAATTAAGCTTCATATGCAAGGCACTAAACATACTAAATTTTTTTTTAAAAAATGAGCTAAAATATTTAACTTTTGAGAACTAACAAACTAAATAAAGGTTTAAAATAAGAATATACCAATACTAATCATTTCAATCAAACATAAGAAAAAAAAAATTAAACAGCTTTTCCATCATCTGCGAGATACATCTACTATTTCCTGGAAAAGACAAGACATATAGGATTAATAATAAAGAAAAATAAATTGTTCATTAAAAGTCATTCAGTTCATGAAAAGTCATTAATTATCTTCCCAGTGATCAGCTTTTAAACGTGACAAGGAATCAGCATTCAAGTGTTCTTTTCCTTTACGGTAAGTAATCGTGGCATGAAAACGTTGTAAAGCAAGAGACCATCTTTGAAGTCGGGGGCTTTGGGATGCACAGTTCGTAAGGAACTTCAAAGGATTATGATCACTGACGATTATAATTTCTGAGCCGAATACATAAGTCTCAACCTTCTTTAAAGCAAAAATTACGGCGTAAGCTTCCTTTTCGATTACAGCGTACTTTTCCTGCACTTCAGTCAGTTTCTTGCTTGCAAATGCAATAGGATGTTCGATGGCCTGTTCATCTTTTTGAGCTAAACATGCTCCTACAGCATAAGAAGATGCATCTGCGTATATTATGAAGGGTAGCTTGAAATTCGGGGAATAACACTTAGGGGCGTTACATATTGCTTTCTTAAGATTAACAAAAGTAACATCATGTTCGTTTAGCCACACAACATCGTTTGGAGCTCTTCGTTTAGTTAAAGTAATCAAAGGACGAGCAATATCTGAAAAGTTTGGAACATAAGCTCTATAATAAGATAATAGTCCTAGGATACTTCTTACATCTTTCTTGGTTTTAGGCGGCTCTAAATTCTGTATAGCCTGCACTTTTTCAGGATCTGGTTCGTGTGATCCGAAACCTACGATATGACCAAGAAATTTGATCTTTCCTTTAGCAAAGTCACACTTTTGAAAAGTAATAGTAAAGTTAGCTTCTTCTAGGGTCGTCATAACTGCGTCAAGATGTTTGAGATGCGTATTCCAATCATCTGAATAAATCGTAACATCATCAATGTACGACTCGGCGTACTCTTTGTGCTTAGAAAGTGTCTTATTCATAGTTCTTTGAAATGTAGCGGCAGCGTTACGTAATCCAAAGGGAAGGACAACAAATGCATACTGTCCTCGGTGCGTGACGAAAGATGTTAAGTCCCGGCAATCAGGGTTAAGCTTTACTTGCCAGTAACCTTTCAGTAAATCTATGAGAGTGATGTACTTTGCTTTAGACACTTGATAAATTAAGTCCGTAGCATTTTTCATCGGAAATGAGTCTGTTTCAGTCTGGGAATTCAAGTATCTGTAATCCACACATAACCGAACAGTTCCGTCTTTCTTCGAGACACATACAACTGGATGTGCATATTCACTTTCAGAAGGTACAATCAGTCCCAGTTGTAATAATTCTTCAATCTGGCGATCGACTTCTTCCTTCAAAGCTTCTGGGATTCGAAATGGCTTTTGCTTCTTCGGTACACTTCCTGGTTTCAATTTGATGTTATGCTCTCCAACGTGAGCAATTCGTGGAACACCTGACCTAAGGCTGGAATGTTTCCGAAGGATCTTTATAACGTCCATTCTCTTGCTAGGTTCTAAGTGTGTCAGGTCCACTTCTGGATCAGGGTCTAAATGAGTGATCCTGGGGACGTTTTCAATTTCTCCAAAGTCAACATCAGCATCATAAATAACACCGACATTGTTAGCTGATGCCTGGAATTCCCTTATCTTATTGGCATGGATATGTCTAATGCCATTATCAGGTAGTTGCACCAAATAACTGTACGTGTTTTTCCTTTTCACAATCGTAGCCGGCCCGGTCCATCGTGCATAGACTTTATTGTCACTATCTGGAATTAGGACAATTACCTTGTCTCATTCTTTGAATTCTTTATGACGGGTCTTCCTATTACGATAGTGTGCATAGGCTTCCTGTTTTCCTGCAGCAGTGAGACCAGCATGTTCTGCAGAATTCTCTAATTTCGTCTTTAAATTGTTTAAGTAATCAGTAACTGATTTCAACTGTCCAAGGGGAATCAAGGTTTCATCGGTCCAAGTTGACTTTAAAATGAACAGAGGTCCTGTTGGTCGTCGACCATAGAGCATTTGAAACGGGCTAACTCCAGTGGTGGCGTTTGGAACTTCACGATAAGCCCATAATAAAAAAGGAATATGCTTGTCCCAGTCTTCCGAATATTCTCTCATCGTATGATGAATCATCCCTTTTAGAACAGCATTAAAACGTTCAACAAGTCCATTCGAGCTTGGGTGACCTGGGGTCGAGAATCTAGGGCATGACCAAAGTCTCTTCAAAAATTCTTTCGTCAGAGCTGACGTAAAGTTGGTTCCTTGATCCGTCGCAACCATTTTGGGTATTCCTGTACGTGTAAAAATCTGTAGTAAGGCGTCGCATGTAGATTTTGCTGTCACAGTCTTCAACGGAATCGCCTCTGGCCATCTAGTGCATTGATCCACGGCTCAAAGAACGTACTTGAAGCCTCGGCTACTTGGTTCCATGGGGCCTATTAAATCGACATTTATCACTTGAAACGGTTCATCGGGACGTGAAACTGGTGTGATTGGGACTTCATCAAATGGGCGTTTCTTGGCTTGAAGCTGACAGGCAACACACGAGTTACACCATTCTTCTATGTCCGTCTTCATACTAGGCCAGTAAAAGGAGTACTTAAGACGTTCGGCAGTTTTCTTTTTCCGTAAATGGCCTCCCCATAAACTAGAGTGAGCAAGCTCTAACAACCGTTTTCTACGAGACGTTGGAACTACTAATTGATCTACGCGTTCACCTAAAATTTTATCTCGGTGGTACAAAAAATTGTCAACCACATAGAATCGATTAATTCCTTTCTGGGCATCTTGCCAACATGACTGTAAACTTTTATCATCCTTTTGTTCGTTTCGAAACTTTTCTGAATCAGATATTTCATTTTGATCAATCTTGTTAACGGAATCATCCTTACTTACGTTTTTAGACATAGTTGCACAACATTCAATAGTACTCTCGACAATATTCTCGATTAAATCATTACATTTATACACATTACCAGCATCTGAAATATTACTTAAGTTCTCACTTCTATCATCATAAAGCATTTGTAGATTAAAATTACTATCTTCTAACAAATAAAATGCAACATTATCTGGAGTATCACATTTCATTTCATTATTCTGTAATACCTTTTCTCTACCACTTCCGTTTTCATTAAAAATTAAATTTACTTCTTTGACGTTACAATTTAATTCATTTAAAGCACTTACAGACAACAATAAATCATTTGACAACGTAGGTACCATAGCACATGTTATATAAATGGGTTCTTTAAATTTTAAATCATCTTCTACCTTTGTTAATGGTAAATTAATTAATGGTGCTCTTAAACTCTGGCCGAAAGCACATGTTAACTCTACACTGCCATGAGGTGTTTTATACTTTTCGGGTACTAAACTACTTTTGACGACAGATATTTGCGTTCCAGTATCTGCAACACCGATTAGAATATTAGAATCTACTTTCAACTTAATCATTGGCAAAGTGTCAACAAAACTTCTTTCGTTTTCGTTTTCCGGGCTTACGTTAAAGTACTTGTCAGACGAAATGCGAGCGGTTAAAATACTACCATTTTTGACATCTTTATCTTTACCCCTTTCATAATTAACGTGTAACAAAGTTCCATGATATTTTGACTTACATGAACCACATCGTTCTTTCGAATTGCAGTTTTTAGTTCTACAGCCCAATTTGTAACAGACAAAACAACGTTTCGCTTCTTTTAACTTTTCTTTTTTTCCGTGGGAGTCAGCGGGCAACATTCAATCTCATGTGATTTATTGCAAAATAAACAACCCGATTCTCGAGCATCAACCACAGATACCCGATTCACCCTCTTTGACTCATCAATGCTATGCGGTTTGGCCTTGAATGGCGCCTTATATGTATAACAACTGTCGTTCGAACGCGAAAATTTTCCGCCATTTTTTCCTGCGTCTAAATAAGCAGAATTTAAAGACTCTGTACGTTCCCGGCTTTCGATTTCAATTCTCAAAAAATCAATTAAATCTTCTACATCAAAATTATCGTCAGACCCTTTTTTGCGCGAATATTCCAAAGCTATATCTTTTGGCATAGATTTCATCAATAAGGGAACTAATAAATTTCCAAATGTTTCTGTTTTGACATTCAGGGAGTTTAAAGAACGTATTTGTATGTTAGCAGTGTCATATAATTCTCTTAATGCATAAATGTCACTCGAATTCTTAACCGGTTTTAGATTTAAGAGTTTTTGCATATGCATGCTAATCAAAATATCTTTTCGATTAAATTTGGCTTTCAGGAGCTTGATTGCTTCATCGTAATTCTCTGGGGTCAACGAAAATCCCTCAACGACTTTTAAAGCTGAACCTCCAAGTAAACTTATCAAGTAATTAAACTTATCAATCTTCGATAAATTCTGGTTTAGTTCTATTGACGTGTTATACGAATTATAAAATGTTTGCCATTCATAAGGGTTGCCGAAAAATTTGTTCATTACAATTTTGGGCAGTCGAACACTTAGTTGTGGGGAAACATTTTGTTCATCGCTTTCTTTCTGTGAAGAAACGCTAGAATCTGTAGAATTGTCAATACTATTTTTCCCTTTCAGAAATTTAGAACCTCGGTACTTCCATCTTATTATTGTATCTTCGTATTCTTGAACTGTTTCAATTTCGGTTTCGATTTTATTTTCATCTATGAGTTAAAAAATTTTACTATCTAAATCAGAAAAATTTTTAGATTTTAACCTTAGAAATTCTAGCTGCTCTTCGACATTTTCAACATTGTTCTCAGCAATAGCAGTTTCAATCAATGAAGTAATTCTAGTGACGGCAGTTCGAACGATTTTTCTTTCTTTCTTAAATTTAGATAGCATTATTTTAAGATCATCGTTTGTTTTTGTTACGTTTTGAGCATTATTTACATCATCGTCCGCCATCGTTGCATGCATTAAATATGGATAACTTAAAGCTCTTACCTTGAAAAAGCTTCTCAGATGAACGTGTTTATCATTCAGTATATCCGTAAAAGTAAGTCCAGTTTATTTACATGACCCCTCTATATGACACCAATCTGTCGTAACCTGGCGTGGTTCTTTTGTCATGTACAACTGGACACATAAAATCTTCATTCGTAAACACAAAGTCGAACGTTTATTGACGCAAACAAAAACACTCACACAAAACAACAGGATAGGAATAAAACAGAGACGTTCGTAAGGGGTCAGGCTACCGCTTGTCGGTATGACCTGCGTGATTGAGTTTCTCCATTCAACTGAACTTAGGATGCGCTGTGCCGATAAATGGCGACAGGGTTATGCGCATGAGAGGCGGAGGGGCGCTATCATAGCCTCGTCCCTGACAGGGGATTACAGAAGAATGTACGATAAAGCAGAGACAGCGAAAATTGAGCAAAAAGGGTGCTGTTTGCGTATTATTCCCAACTGTCCAGGGAAAATATATTAGATTAGATAAGAAGAAGGAACTGTCCCTAATTGCGTTGAGTGGCTGTATGAAAACTATAAATTATTAACAAAATGTTGAGTAGATTGCTAGCAGCATTTATTTGGTTATTCAACGATTTGGCGTTGAAAGCGTTACGTCAGTACCCATCAGGATCACGAGTTATAGCGTGTCCGATTCTGCCAGGCTACCATGTCGCTGGCCCGGCACTTTTGGAATTTCGAGTTGAAACATTCACAAAAATTAGCACCCAATTAGTACCAATTAGTACCAAAATATTACGATTAGTAATCTCCTCCAATCAGGATCACGAGTTACAGCGTATTCGATTCTTCCGGGCCAGCGACAATCATGTCGCTTCCGAGCCAGACTCTTTGGAATTTCGAGTTGAAACTTTCACAAAAATTAGTACCTAATTAGTACTAATTAGTACCAAAATATTAGAATTAGTACCCATCAGGATCGCGAGTTATAGCCTGTCCGATTCTGCCTGGCTAGCGACATGGTAGCCCGGCACTTTTGGAATTTCGAGTTGAAACTTTCACAAAAATTAGCACCTAATTAGTACCAATTAGTACCAAAATATTTTAATTAGTACCCATCAGGATCATGAGTTATAGCATATTCGATTCTTCCGGGCCAGCGACAAGCCCTATCAAAGCGTAGTGGAGAATTCCTTCCGACTCCGGCGACATATGTAACAAAATTAATACCATATAAAATTGCAAAAAGTTCCGATTATGTTTATTATATCTTAATTTCTAATGATTTGCAGTATCGTATTTCTCATCTTTTCCGATTTCCATGTTTCAAAGAAATAATTAATGCTATTTATCACAAATGATTCATTAAAAGAGAAAATCTGAATTTAAAAAACTCAGCAGACATTGAGTCGCACTGCGATGGAATGTGTTGAGATTCCATTTCGAAAACGGAAGTAAATGCATAATCAAGTAAATGTGCATATTGTGCGCATTCATATTATACACTTTAAAATGAAATACCCTATATCAGTGCTCCCCAACCTTTTATTCGCCGCGGACCGGTCAACGTTTGGTAATTTTACAGCGGCCCGCTGAGGGGGGCTATGACTGCAATTTCAATTCATAATCTTGAAATGTTTAATAAACAATAAACTAATTTAAAATAGTTACAAGATTTCTTTTCTTACAAAGGTATAAATTAGCACAAACCCGACAAAGTCGTACTTACCCGAGAGATATACACCACAGTAAATTAAATGGAAATAATTTAATGTTCCTTGGGAGGCCCGGTACTATTTGATCCACGGACCGGTACCGGCCCGCGACCCGGGGTTTGGGGACCACTGCCCTATATGATGAATTGTCAAATAAAAAATATATAAGGGCCTTATTATACAGAGCCTCAGCTGTGGCTCTGTATGTTAATGAAATAATTAACATATATTCACCAATTAGTTCCCAGTAGAAACAACAATAAAGGATTTTCTGTCTTAGCATACGGAAATACTGAACATTATAAAACACTTACCGATATATATCCTGAGGGTGAGGAGTTTTAGTAAATCAAAAACTTACTGAAATATCTCTTCAGTGTCAAAAACATAACAGCAAATATTTGATGCGCTAAATATATGTGTTTCAAATTTCAAGTCAATCTATTTTCGTTTACTCCTCTCCTGTAATTTTCAGGTTTTGAGATTTTTTTTCTCGATAAACCGAGAGCGATCGAGGAACGAATTCGCAGACTCGAGAAAATAAGCATTATAAAACAATTTGCGAGCTACGTATAATAAAGTTTTGGCTATCGTATATTTAGAAGAGGACAGTCCTACGTTAAAAGACAAATTTCCAAAAGAATTTTAAAAAAAGTAATGGGTTATAAATAATAAAATTATTTAAAAAAATTAAAAATAATTCTACTATAAGATATAAAAGATCTTACCTGATACAGGCGATAGACGAGGATTCTCAACGTCATCAACACTTTTCAGTCTCTTTCAACAATCCCCATTCTTGCCCCAGTCTAGCTAGTTTGTTTTTCTTAATAAGCAAATAAACCGCTTTTGAAGTCAAAATTCCACCAACATTTTCACTGATTTCATTGAAAACACTATCAGTGGACGCAACTAAAACATCGTTTACGAATAATCGCGATTTTCTTTCTGAAATCAGTTTCAATAGCACCTCGGGACAAACTTTACTCTTCTACCAGCACGCTTTATCTTTCACCACTTTCACATCATAAGTACAACAAGAACACTGATCTGGAAATTCGCCTTGTGTCATAAATGGTCGCCAAATAGTTTGGAATTAATACAACTCATCCCTCCACAGCTGTAAATAAAAGGATCAACTAAACAGCGCATTTTGTACTACCAAGTGCAAACAACATTTTCCATCTCATCTGACCATCTATTGGAAATTTACGATTTCTTTTTCAATGGACATTTTTATTTTATGTCGGTAGTGTTATTTTAAGATTACACCACAAGAAAAACTAAAAAAGGTATTGAATTTAAAACGCACTCTATGTTTCAAAAAATATCAATATAAAATATAAATATTAAATTATTTTTTTTATTATAACGGCAAGAAGCTGTCAGGGTAAATTTTTCTCCTGTATCCGTAAGATATAGAACTGAAAATACAATCGTACTACCTTTAAAATTACGATTATTATTACTAATTATTAATAAGAATTAAATGAGGAAATGATAGTCTAACGCCTGCTAACTCAGTTAACAGATGTTTAGAAATAATCCCCAGTTAAAAGTCGCTTAAACGTAGAGTTGCATAAACTTCAATTAAAAAATATTGTCATTAAATTAATAATACAGCTTTGAAATTATAATCCCCCGTTAAATAGTTCCAAGAATCCCGATTGATAGATAATGGGCTGTTATACGCCAGTTATTGTAAAGGACCTGGAGACAAGCTTTAAATCTTTATTAAATTTAATCAAGGCAAGCTGATAATGTTGATGAGCATAACAGTAAGAGCTTTCTATAAATTTATTTGTAAAATCTCTATCAAAATAAAAAAATAGTCGATTTTATTTTATAGTAATTCAATTCCACGGTGCGAAACAGTATTATAAACGGTTTAAAGTTAACATTAAAGTCAATTAAATTAAATATATGAAAAAGTCATTTTTCAATTGCAATATTAAAATTTTGTTGCAATGGGGTTCAAACTGTTCCGACATTTCACCTACAATTTTGGGACTTAGGGCTATTTCTCTTTCTAGATAAGGTCCACCAACGTCACCGGTTTTTCACTGTTCAATCTGAAAGCAAATAAATTAATTAACGATTTCAAAAAGTTAATAAACGATTCCTAATAAATTAGATCCCTATTCCCAAATTTCTGAAAAATTAATATACGAGTTATATCAAGATATAGTGGTGTGATAATGATGAATTTTGTACAAATTGTGTTTTATAAAAGTGACTCGCATCTAATTGGCATGCCTATAGGAAACATTCATTAAAACCAATGTGAAATAAACTTAACTTACCTTGTCTTTGTGTCTTTCACTGTTAAATACTCGTTCGAGGTTTAGAAGAACTTTGACTCCCATACGCCATTCGTTTGCTGTGAGTTGCATACACTGAGCAAGCGAAATTGTAGCCTCGGGCTTAGAGGCGACATGATTGTAGCTGGCCCGGCAGTATCGAATACGATACAACTAGTGATCCTCACGGGTACTAATTCTAATATTTTGGTACTAATTGGTACTAATTAGGTTCAAATTTTTTTGAAAATTTCAACTCGAAATTCCAAATGTGCCGGGCCAGCGACATGGTAAGTCGGCAGGTTCGGACACGCTATAACTCGCGATCCGGATGGGTACTATTTCTAATATTTTGGGAATAATTAGTACTAATTAGATACTAATTTTTGTAAAAGTTTCAAGTCGGTATTCCAAAGCGTCTGGCTCGGAAGCGACATGATTGTCGCTGGCCCGGAAGACTCCAATACGCTGTAACTCGTGATCCTGATGGGTACTAATCGCAATATTTTGGTACTAATTGGTACTTATTGGGTACTATTTTTTGTGAAAGTTTCAACTCGAAATTCTAAAAGTGCCGGGCCAGCGACATGGTAGCCCGGCAGAATCGGACACGCTATACCTCGTGATCCTGATGGGTACTAATTCTAATATTTTTGTACTAATTACTACTAATTTGGTACTAATTTTTGTGAAAGTTTCAACTCGAAATTCCAAAGCGTCTGGCTCGGAAGCGACATGATTGTCGCTGGCCCGGAAGAATCGAATATGCTATAACTCGTGATCCTGATGGGTACTAATTCTAATATTTTGGTACTAATTGGTACTAATTAGGTACTAATTTTTGTGAAAGTTTCAACTCGAAATTCCAAAAGTGCCGGGCTACAATGTCGCTGGCCCTGCAGAATCGGACACGCTATAACTCGCGATCCTGATAGGTACTAATTCTAATATTTTAGTACTAATTGGTACTAATTAGGTACTAATTTTTGTGAAAGTTTGAACTCGAAATTTCAAAGAGTCTGGCTCGGAAGCGACATGATTGTCGCTGGTCCGGAAGAATCGAACACGGTATAACTCGCGATCCTGATGGGTACTAATTCTAATATTTTGGTACTAATTGGTACTAATTAGGTACTAATTTTTGTGAAAGTTTCAACTTGAAATCCTTAAAGTTCGGGCCAGCGATATGGACCTCAATTCACATCCAGGGTAAAATATATAAAAAGTGTATCTATTAGGAAAAGACAAATTGATTTATGGTAAAAATAATCACGTATTTTGAGTTATATGCATAAAATTATTTGCAGAATTATAAAAAAGTTTTGACCGTCAATAATTTTTATTAATTTTATAACAAACAGTTTTAGCTGTCAAGTAATATTATAGCAATACATTTTCTTGAAATATACTAATAATACATAATATTAGAAACATGAAAGATATGGAAAGGAAATACAGGAATATCCCTCTGATTTGTTAAAAGGGAATTCAAAGTCAATAATCATTACATTAATGTCAAATTATATATACATTAAATGGATTTGTCAGAATAAAAGCCTATGACACAAAACCGAAAACACATTAACGGAATGCATCTGCATATAAGAAATTTATTATCTGCTTGGTTTCCATATTCATACAGTGTTTATCCAAACCGTTGTCAAATATGGAATTTAATTTCTTGCACATAACTGACTTGTAATCTTTGAGATAATCAAACGTTATTAAAAAAACAGCCCTGAAGCACATATTCTGGAGACGTATGTTTTATAACTTATGATACTTTAATAAATTATGCACTCGAAAAATTAAAAAAAAACAGCAGGTAAAATAATGTGCAGCAATAAATGATAACTAAAATTTTTAGGGTTATGTTCTATTAATAAATGACCTTTTTGTATGAAAATTCGACTAGATATTATGATTTAACAACAGCGCATACCCTTGTTCCCGCACTATTCTCATAGTTTCTGATGGTGATTAACATCATATTTTTTTTAGTCTAATGATGTTATATATTTTGCGATGAACTGCAACATAGTGATATATTTTAATATAATTTACTCAGTCTATCATTTTATAGCCTGCGTAATTCCATAACTAATTTTTATTTAAATCTTAAGAAAATTACTAAGGGATTACCATTCTCTTGAATCACTGAATCGAGAACAGAGATATATTTAGCTTTCCGTCGTCAAATGGTAATTATGTTACTTTACGGGGATCATGTTATTTTGCGTGATACACGAAAGGAGACTGCTTTATCCTAAACGTTATATATCAATATAGTCTAGAATTCACGACAATATGTTCTCGAAAATATTTATTTTTAATTTTATTTTGGGAGACAGTAGTTTAAATGCTAAAAATATCATTTATAAGAAAATGTGTTATAGTAATAACGTATAATATAACCTAATTTAAAGTCAAATGTGTTGCACTATGTCAGTCCTGCTATAGATATAAAATATCAAGCATGTGGGGAGCTGAGTCATCTGGGACAAGTGTTCTTACACAGATGTTTCTGTGTTCAATGTATATGGAAGATGATGTGATGAACAGTCGCACTGAAATTACTGGATAAAGATATATGAAATATGGTATTCTACTAAACTAAATACTTTTAATCCACACCTAAATGTAAATAACAGGGAGCCTAGAAAATATAACGACCAATAAAAAGCTTAAGATGAATATTTCTTAGTATATGAAATGTTTCATAAATTTCCAAACCATTAAATAATCAGATGTCTAATTGTTTCATATCAAGAAACATATGTGAGCCATGTTACTAATTAAACTTTTTAAAAAATTCAAAATTATAAGATATGTATTAAAATTATAAAATTATAAATTTAATTTATTGATATAAAATCAAAGTTGAAAAAAATGAATTTAAGGGTGAGCCTAGACCTCGAATAATATTTATTCAATATTTCCCGAAATATGTGAGCTAACTACTCTCGTATCATCTTTTCGTGTTAAGTATTAATCGTATGTTTTTTACAGAAGCTAATTTTGAAAATCCAGTTTCACACAGAACCGAATGGAAGCAATGTAAGTATAACCTTACAAGACTGTTTGACACCTCATACAACAACATCATACGTATAGTTTTCACATATTAAAAAGCTTCCTGCACGGCCTATAAAGTTATATGGATTTTGACTGATAGCCGCAATTCTATCCAACACCTTCAGAACTGACCTCATATTGGTGATAGAACTTCAATCTCTGTTCTGACTTTACTGCAAAGAACTCTCAATATACCATGCTATCCATTTGCAGTGGATCCCATCGCATATTGGTCTGAGCGGCAACGAAGCGGCTGATGCCCTGGCTGAGGAAGGAACCTCAAGGATTTGACCAAACCATTTTAGCACTTTTTTCCAAACCCTCGGTCAGACATGAAACTGCCCATTTACATTGAAGCTAGTGGGAAAAGGAGGAGAAGAGGGATGATTGAGTTAATATATGTATAAGAAAGGATTATTCTATGTTATAGACATTATTCTATGTATAAGACTTATAATAGGAAAGCCAAGACAGTAAGCTATAATAAAGTATTACACAGTCGAACCCCGTTACAGCGAACCCGGTATATAACGAACTCACGGATATAACGAACGAAAATGTTCGCACCGCCAGTACCCTATTTTACGTAATTAGTATTGTGTCAGTTTAATGTAATCGATTTTAGTCGATTCAATTCATTAATGATCATTTTTAATAGATTTTATAATTTTTTAATACATTATTATTGAATAAACATTGCGCCTAATGAGTTATACATTTTGTGAACTCTAGCATTTTTTTATCGGTTCGGATATAGCGAATCACCGGATAAAGCGAACAAAACCTTTGGTCCCTTGAAATTCTTTATAAAGGGGTTCGACTGTATTAAGTACGATAAAATTCTAAGATAAATATATATATTACCTTGTCGGTCATATCATTTCATTTCCTCATCTGAAGACATAACGATAGAGGCGTGGAGCTGTGCCATCTGAACAAAGCTCTCGGGCGCAGATCTAACTGCCCTTGAACATTTTTTTTTCAATGGGGGGGTTGAAAATGCATTGACTATGACAAAAAGAAAAATAGTAACATCAATACAAAACAAAGATGGAAGTAAATAAACCTAATTGAAAAATTACCTCCTTGTAGTAATAATGCCATCCAAGTAGACGAGGAGAGGGCATAGCAGAGTTGTTAATGGTCTCACAGTTTGCATATAGGGATGAAGACTAGTTGAAAACAATATAGACTTTTCAAAAGACAATAATACTCAACAGAAGGGATTAAAACGGCCACTTCTCTCCTTCTTGGTCTATCTCAGATGTTCAAATCTTGATTGCTAAGACTGTAATCTGAAATAAATTATATCAATTATATCAATAAAACCCTAAATTGAATATATGTTACTGTGTAAGCCATGACATTACATTTCCTCATCAGGACACGTCATGAAAAAGCGGGGACCTACGTCAGGTCACAGATCAAACCGCCTTTGAACACTTTTTTATTTCCACTGTCAGATTTAAAATGCAAAAACTATTTCAAAAAGCCAAATAGGAAAGGATATATATAGAAAAGAAGAAATTATCTAAACCCAATTGAAACCTTGTAGCCCAGTAATAATTAATTGAGGGAACGATGAGTGTGTAGGGCAGTCTTGTTAATGGTCACATAATTAAATTTACAAACGGGCTGATGGCCAATTGAAAATGATAAAGATGCTACATAAGGCAATCATGACCGACAGGAAAGAGAAAGTCGGCTATTGGTCTTCTTCTTTGACTATCTGGAATGCTCGAAACTTCATAATACCTCATTTTATTCCCTATGATTGTAAGATCACTTCACCGACCAGACCAGAAAGGAACTACCTTATAACCGCAATTAAAACACGGGCCAAACCAGGTTATGAACATAAACAATATTCAGTTCATTTTATAGAAGGAAGATTAATAGCAACAAATAGCTAGACAAATGGGAAAAAAGAAAATATATACATATACTCTATTCTACAGAAACAAAATACAAAATATTCCATTGATTTTTCAGAATTACGTGTATTTTTTTTTATATTTATGTACGTAATATGCTCTTGTTGCTCAGAAAAATAATAATGCATGTTGTGAAGGATCCACAATTCGGACATTTTGAACTCCTTCCAACGTCATAACCATTTTGTTTTTCCAACACGATTACGGGGCATAAAACGGCCATATAGGAAAAAGGGAGAACTGCACCAATTTTTCAAGACACCATGACACGTCCTGAATTCGTCAGGACGGGAGAAAGAAATTCCAGGAAAATCAACGGACATCCAGTTTCCTTGGAAATAAGAGTACCACATGGGTCAACCGTGGGGATGTCGGAGCATCCTGCCCTCGAATAAAAAACTCCAAGAGGCAATAAATTTACGGGAATAACTGACCTGTGGAGGAGTCATAATCCAAATGGGGGAAAAATGAACCCCGAGAGTAGGGGAGAAACGAGGATCGGAGGCAGAGAGAGAGAGAGAGAGATTGAGGTAGCGAGCTGCGAAGAAAGCCTGGGAAGAAAAGACCCCCCCGTAAAATGGCGAGATGTCCGAGTTCAACCGCCAGCGCCGAATCCTGCTGCCTCCGCCAGTGAAGGGCCACATGATTTTTAGCCCAATGCCTAAAGCCTCCTCCGATGTAAGTGCCACAACGACTCCATGCCTTTCCCTGTTGTGTCATCAAAGCTCCCCATGTTGGTCATTTCTTCCCCTTTAAATAGTGCCCATGCCTTTTGACAGATTACGAGAAATATGACTTTATTTCACTCGACCCGTAATGGTTCTGCCGCAGGAAGCGGATGAAGTATGCCCTAATTCTGTTAAAATATGCCTAACCAAGATCTTAAGTATAATATGTAAACCTGACCTTTTCTTGTAAAATATTGTATAATAAATGTTGTTATTTTTATTTATAAACGCATAGTTCTCTTTGGAGTTCACCTCCCTAATTTTACACAACGCAAAGGGGTATCTCTGGTGCCAATCATAACATACATTGGTGCTTCTGACCAGGATTTTCGTGTGTATTTTATAATATTTTTAATTTAGTCCAAAATCTGGGTATACTAAATTTTTTTTGTGTATCTTAGCAAAAACTTTTTAATATTGTGCAATGTGCTTAAGGTTCATATATATCTTTAAAGTGTTATGCATACATTTTTTTTCTCTATTTTCTTTCCCTTGTACCTGCCATGCCTACATGTTTTGTGAACAAATTGTATTGAAATGTTAGGGTTTATGTGTTCGCGGTTAGTATATATATAATTCTAGGATAATGATTTTTACTTTATTTTGATTATTATAAGTTTTGCATGTATATGTTAAAAAAAATTGTTTAAAGGGTTTGTCTTGAAACACAATAGAATTACCTCGGATTACCTTTCCTTACTTTATTGTATTATTGGCGACCGATTCAGTCGTTAGCGGGAAAACTCCCGGCTTTACGCATTTAGTGTTCACGTTCGATGGTTCCCCAGAATCGGACTGCAATGCGTTTTTTATGCAATTCGAGGCCTTAGCAACTTTTGTGCAGTGGTCGCCCGTAGGAAAAATTACTATATTTAAATCCCGGTTGAGGGGCAAGATAATAATAGTGTATAATGGTAACGAATAATGAGTGAATAAGATAAAATAATGAATAACAAAATAAAGATAGTAGTAAATTTAGGGGGCAGTACGGTGAATAATACCCGAATTTTACTGTTCAGTAGGCAAAATAGCTACTTTTTTAAAATGGTGTTCTAGTAAGAGGGAGCAAGACGAAATCCACACTTTCCCCACTCGGAATTCAACTTTACCCTTAAAACGGGAACGCGACTTTGATCGCGGGGAATAGGAAGAATGACCCAAAATAAGGGGGGGGGGGTTGAAAAAAGTTAATGTCGTTGGATCCTGAGAACACACTAAGTATTCGAGGTTCCCTGGCTCCGTTCTCAACAGACGAGAATGGGAGGGGGAGTTTCACAGCAACTTGGGGGACCCCCGACTAAACAATTGCCCCACAGACAGAGTGAAAAAGTTAGTCTCGCTAATTCTCCCAACGCTAGGCTCAAGGCAAAAATGTAACGTGAGGTCGCGGATAGTTGTATTATGTTCTCCAACGGGGGTCAAACAAAGCGAAATTCAGAAGCCGTATTGCGAATGGAGATACAGAGTCCAGACATTTATCAAAACCGCAAGCGAACCGTTGCCGGAAGAAAATTACAAAAATCAGGCGTATGGGAAATAGCCGCTCAATACTTCTGCTAACCTATTAAACTTTCATTTATCGCGCAGAATTTAAAACTTTTTACTCAAAATGTTTTTGGTTCAGTTAGATCAGTAAGTCATGGACAGAACTTTTTGGGAATGGCCGCCAAGGGTTTTCTGCCTATTTGCCAATTTACAAGAGAAAACTCGGTTTAAGGGGTTCTATCGTTTTCTCCAGAGGGTCTGATCAACTATCTTGTGTCAACGATAGGTTTTTGAAAACTAAGCTGTACCAAGTAAATACATTTTTTTATTAAGTTTTATTTTTTTATTAAGTTTTATTTTATTTTTAAGTTTTATTAAGTTTTATTTGATTAAGTTTTATTTTGGCAAAAATAAGTTTTTTTTTTCTTTCTCTTACTCAACTCTTCCTCTTCTGTTATAGTGTTTATGAGATATCTATATAATTTATTTTTAGGAAACTCAGAAGACCAGAATTTTCGTCGCGGGTTCATTTGTGCGCATAGTTTAAATTCCATTTTACGATGTTTTAGTGTACATATCTGATGATAGAGCAAAATTTGGTCAATTTCGTTGGGGAATGAATGAGAAAAAAATAGAAAAATTAAAAATTAAAAAAATATATATGTTATTATTAAAAGATTAGCGTGTATTGTGTTTTATTATTGTGTGTTATTATTATTATTATCATTATTAGTATTATTATTATTGAATGCATGGATAGCATATTATGTGTTTCACACAAATGGCAGCGCAAGGAAAAGAGAACATTTTTGCTCTTTCCGCGAGTTAAACACATAATGGCAATTATGCACATTCGCGAATGTTTTTGAAATTTTCTTCTTCGCTGTACGATTTTAGCGTAGAGATTTCTATTTCTGTAAGATAACTTTTTCTTTACATTTTCGCCTCTGATCACATGGGTTGATCCAGCCACTATTTTGTTATTATTTGTTTTACAGGGTATGCATACCATTTTCTATTGTGTTAGTCAGAGTTGATGTAAGCTTAAGCTTAAAGAAAACTTTATAAATTTTGATTTTTTTTTTTAATTACTAAAACTTGCAGAACTATAAGGGGAGATTTTGACCTCCTGAACTTTTACATGTGATGTCATTCATGATTTTTTTACTGCCAGTGTGACTTTTGTGCAGTTGGAGTCTCTTTTGCTGAAGCGAATGGAGCCAATCCGTTCTTCAACCCCTACAGACTGTGGCGTGCCAGCACGCCTAGAAAAGGGGTGGGGGGAGTGATTGTTGTGAAGGATCCACAATTTGGACATTTGGAACTCCTTCCAATGTCATAGCCATTTTGTTTTTCCGACACGATTACGTGACAAAAAACGGCCATATTGGAAAAAGGGGGAACTGCACCAATTTTCCAAGAAACATCGCACCCCCTGAATAACTCAGGACGGGAGGAAGAAATTCCAGGAAATTCAACGGACATCCAATTTTCTTGGAAATAACAGTACCACGTGGGTCAATCGTGGGGATGTCGGAGCATCCTGCCCTCTAATAAAAAACTCGAACAGGCAATAAATTTACGTGAATAACTGACCTGTGGAGGAGTCATAATCCAAATGGGTGAAAAAATGAACCCCGAGTGTGGGAAAGAAACGAGAATCGGAGGCAGAGAGAGAGAGAGAGAGATAGATTGAGGTAGCGCGCTGCGATGAAAGCCTGGGAAGAAAAGACGCCCCGTAAAATGGCGGATGTCCGAGTTCATCCGCCAGTGCCGAATCCTGCTGCCTCCGCCAGTGAAGGGCCACATGATTTTTAGCCCAATGCCTAAAGCCTCCTCCTATATAAGTGCCACAACGAGTCCATGCCTTTCGCTGCTGTTTCATCAAAGCTCCCAAAGTTGGTCATTTCATCCCCTTTAAATAGTGTTCATGCCTTTTGAGAGATTATGAGAAATATGACTTTATTTCATTCGACCCGCAAGGGTTCTGCCGCAGGAAGCGGATGAAGTATGCCCAAATTCTGTTAAAATATGCCTAACCAAGATCTTAAATATAATATGTTTATCTGACATTTTCTTTTAAAATATTGTATAATAAATGTTGTTATTTTTATTTATAAACGCATAGTTCCCTTTGGACTTCACCTCCCTAATTTTACACAATGCAAAGGGGTATCTCTGGTACCCCTCATAACAATGCTCATATTTTTTTATGGTTCAGAATTAGATTCTCACATTCTCCAAGGATTTAAACATGTGGTTGTTTTCAGAAAACTGAAAGTTATTTGATAATGAATTTCTGATCTCATAAAACATCCAAGATATATAAATAGTTGTTTACTGTTTATCAGTTGCAACTTGCATCGTACTATTTTAACTTTTTTTTGTGGATATGTGATGGAAGCCCATTAAAAGGTACATTACGTCTGAATCATAAATTTCATAGGAGATCGAAACAAACCTTCTTCAAGTCTAAATTACTAGTCATACGGTTTAAACTTTGGCTTAATGTAGTAACATTTAGCAACATGTACCGAAAAGATTTGCCTTCTGTATTATGTGGCTTGCTGTATAAAGTGTTTTTCTTTCAGATAGCCAGACAATAACAGTGTGACAAATTGTTTACATTTACTGCGAAGCTGCACGAATTTCTAATCGATGAATCTAGTTTTATAATACTCCATTATGTCTGCTATCTAAGATACATTCAATCATTTTTAATGAGTACTGAAAAAATAGTTTCAGTTCTTCATTTTTGTTGTAGTTTCTGTCCGATATTTTTGTTTCCTTCTACCCAAAATTAAAAAAAACTTTTTTATCGGCTTTAATTTTTTAAATTCAGTTTTTTAAAAGCTATACTTCAGTCACTATCCAACCATTGTCGCTGATTTTGTTTAAAATTATCCCCAAAATCATCTGAATAATATGCACTGAAAAGTTGCAGACCGATTTTTCTTCAGCTGTATCATATATAGTTAAAAATGAATTTTTTTTCAATTGAGGTAAGGAGATATTGCGCTTAGTGTGATTTAAGGTCACCAATATCTTATTAGTGTTGCTATAAAAATTGGTTATTAATAAATCATTATTTGTTTTGCCGTTATTAAAAGGGAAACACCATCTGCTGCATAATTAATTTTCCTAAACTAATTCTCACGGTTTTTTGAAGGGATAAAAATTAAATAAGGCAAGTAGCCTCAAAACGCTTAGTTAATACAAGATTGATTATTTATACTATTAAAAATAAATTATTGAAAAAAATGATAAGACTATTTATATTGATATTGCAACAGTATTTTCTATGTATAGAAATGGTATTTTTTAACGGTAACTATATGCACTCCCTTTAAGGAATTAATAAAATTTTGTTCATATAATATAGATTACATTTGTCACAAAGTGATTCCAAATGAAGCCAAAACAATGTTTTTGATTCGAAATATTCCTTGAAAATAATATTGTTGGACACAAACATACACACACACACACATATATAAATATGCAAAATTATCTGTCCATGAGTACATGTAGCTGTAGATAAACAATCCTGCCACACGATTGAACAACATAGCCGGATAGGAGTAGTAAGCTTAAACGGGAGATAATCCAAGAAGTGTTTCAAAACTAGAATCACTGATACATCTTAAAATACATTTATCTACCCACTAAAAAGTAATATTGGATTTTATGGAATAATGGATATTGTACTACAAAACTTAATGGAATTAAAAATAGTTAATTTATTAAATGAATTCACAAAATTTTTTATAATAACTGTGCACTAACGAAAGCTTTTTTAATTTGAATGTGAAGTATATATACAAGGTCTGTCCAGAAAGTAATGAGGCTCATTTTTTCGCGCGAATCAGAAGGCCAAAGGGGCGGAATTTGAGGGCGGTACGGGTGGTAGGGGCTGTCAGCTACAGAGTCTGGTGGAAGTCAGTTGGCCTCGATCCTTTGTAGCGCGCGGATCGCTAATGAAGCAGACGTGTCTGAAAGTGGCGTTAGGTTTTCAGAATGCAGCGAGTGTCAAGCAGCGATACGCCATAAAATATTGTGTAAAACTAAACAAACCTGAGATGCTTGTCATGTTACAAGAAGCCTACGAGAAGGATTCTTTGTCCAAGGTTCAAGTGTTAAGGTAGGACAAATACTTCAAAAATTGAAAAGACAACGTTGATGAAGAACAACGCGCTAGGCGTCCATCAAGTTCTCGCACTTCAGACAATGTGGCGAAAATTAAAGCGATTTTGGACTCTGATCGTCGGATGAGTGAATGATTGCTGAGACACAGGAAATTACAAAATGTTGAGGAACCGAATCGCGCGTGTCCGCGGAAACTCACAAACAGTTGGATTCTGCACCACGATAATGCGCCAGACCACACATCCTTCAAAGTGACTCAGTTCCTGGCAAAACAAAACGTCGCAACGCTTCCCCAACCACATTACATGCCCCGATCTGTCACCTCCAGACATTTTCTATTACCTCCAACTATTTCTATTAAAATACAGCATAAAAGGTCATCGTTTTGACAATCTGGAGAACTTGTAGAAAAACGTAACGAGCGGTTGAACAGCATTCCAGTTGAAGACTTCCAGGCAGGCATCAATGGGTGCAGAGTCGTTGGCAACGATGTATTAATGCAAGAGGAGGCTATTATGAAGAACATTAAATGTCTGTAAAATTATCCTCAAATAAACGAATTTTATAGAATCAGTCTCATTATTTCCTGGAAAGACTGTATATATATATATATATATATATATATATATATATATATATATATATATATATATATATATATATATATATATTCAATTTTGCTTTCCCTAGAAAAAAATGTGATCTAATAATGTCATTTCCAGAATACCCTCACTAAAATTTCCTTGGCTAATTTTTTCAAGTATAGAGTTATTACTATTATATTATGTAAATTGCATAAAACTAACCGATATTTAAAACGAGGTAACTAATGTTATTTTGTAATTTAAAGCAATTAATTTAATAGTCATAATTTCATTACCAAAATAACCCTTACCATAAATTATTATTATGCTTTCATTAGTTCAATAAGTTAATTTAACTGTGAAGTGCAATATTTTTCCTTTCCATTACTAATTTATACTAATAGTTTAAATTAAATTTTTTTTCAGTATCTCTCATTTCTACGTAGAACAAAAAATATTTCTTGATTGCAGGAAAGTATACGTGCTGTTTCATTCAACTAATTTCAAAGACTTCCACTTCCTGTGATTTTTTTTATATAATTATTTTTAGCGAACTTCCGCCTGAAGTAGCTGATTTTAGATGGCGATAAATCTTTGTTCTACAAGAGAACGAAAATGAATGACATTTTATCAGAAGCTTTTATCGAACTGCCTTTCAGTTGTCCTCAGAGGCATATGACAAACCCCTAGTGGCTAGCAGTCGCCGCGATAAAACATTTGGCGCAGAAACCATCAGTTAAGGGAATGCCTCAGAGATTTCTTTTGAATTAAGCGAAAGGTATTTGGCTATTAACAGTGGAGCTAAAAATAATAGGTGGAAGTAGTTGAAAGCTTTCACATTCAAGTTTAAATTTCATAAATACCATTGTACTATGGTGAAGGAAGTTTTGTACACTGTGGTAAACAAATAAAAAAATCATCTGCGTGATATATTTGTTAAAGATAGTATCACATTCATAAGAGATGTTTCTTAAAACCTGAACACTGATTTCTAAATATTTAGACAAAATTTTATATTTTTAATATATGTTAATATCTCGTATTTTATATAATACTACTTTTAACGCATAAAAGTATTTAATTTCTTAATTGTACATCTAAGTTATGTAAGTGGTTCAAAATTTCTCATTCATTTGGCAGTCATAATCAGTTTTGATTAATCTCCTCAATATTTTTATAGATCAATATATATATATATATATATATATATATATATATATATATATATATATATATATATATATATATGTAACAAGAAAACGCGTCTTCCTAAATTACTTTACTTTAAAGCGTATTCTAAATTCTCTTTTTAATAAAGCACGGCCCCTTTTCCAAAAATTGCGACCTAAAAGTAAAGTAAGTATAATTTATCGTAGCCCTGCAGATCATTAAGCAGGCATGTGAAGTATCTGAACTCAATAACATCCCCAGATATGAGTGTTCAAAGTTTATGAGATTTCGAATGTCAGTATAGTGTCAAAATTCTTGAAGAGCCCTCGAACACTCTGAAATTATGTCTTTTTTAACGTCAAAAACCCACTTTGCAAGAACTTTATGGGCCACTTATCCTATGCCCAGTTCAACAGTTCACTGTTTTAACAAGCGCGGTACCCAGCAGTAAAGTCCCCGATAAACTTAAGTGGACACGTGAACTCCACGAATCTGAAGTCGTCCAATTAAAAATTAAGTAGTTTAGGCCCTCTGGCGTCAATATCGCAAAACACCCATTTAATATTGCATTAACGCAAGACTTTTCCTTCTCTTCGTTTCTAACTTTTGTTGCTGTCGGACATGCTGTCTGTCACCGTAATATATTTATTAGTTATAATATTAGTGGTAGTACGAGTAATTAGAGAGTGATGCTCATATGTATAGTTCCAAATCAATTTATTAAACCAATCATAAAACATATACAAACAACATTATTCATTGAAGATTTCCGAATTTCTATTTCATTAACACCATATATCTATATATACATTTCAAATTATCTTTCTTTCTATATCTTATCAATACATTAATTCTGATTATTTATCTAACCTTCATTCTCATCAATATCAACTACTAACATTTTTATCTACTCCCTAACATTGTTAGATTATCCTACATTCTTAATTGCTATACATAAACACATTACAAAATTATTGCAAGATACTACTTCAATTAATATGGATATACACAAGCACTATTTTATGATAGATATTCTATACATAAATGTAAAGATTTCACCTAATCTGCCCTATCTAATTAACTGCTCTCTCTAGTAGGCATTGGGCATTGCTAGGATAAGTCAAAATACTCTCCTACCTTTTCTGACGACACATCGACATCACAAGACTTGCTGGTAGAAACATAGGGCTCTTTCGGGCAGCGGGCTGTCGGTTCCGGGGGAACGGCGGTCACTATCTGATGCGGCGGCCTCAGGGCGCACGTCTCCGAGAATACACTCGCGTCGGTGGAGCGTTCGTCAATCCGAAGGTCCGTACCTCATCACAAGCATGGCTGGGGGGTCATCGGGCTCTCTGGTCCAGGGTAACAGCTGCGATCATCGGCATGCGGCGGACTCAGGGTGCTCTTCTCCGCATCTAGGCATTTGCTTCGGGGGCGCGTTGGTCCAGGGGAACGGCTGCTCCTCTCTCGCTAAATGACAGGTTAGTCGGTCGGCCTCTCCGGTATTGGGCTCTGCATTTATCTTATATCGGTTTGCTTTTTCGGGTACCGAGGACTTGGCTTGTCTCTCCGGTATTAAGTTAGCAGCCCGTCATCTCCTTCTCTCTTCCTTCGCCGTCTACAGGGGCTTATGTGTTCCTCGAGCAAAATCTCAAATCATTCTGCCCTCTCTAAAAACTTTTCTCTCAACTTCCATCATTATTTATTCAGGCCCTCATTGGTGGCCACCTTCTGTCCTATGGGTCGATCCGGGGCCCCTTCATTGGCCGATCACCCATTTTATATTCCTATTTTCTCCAATCAATATTGACGGGGGCGTTCGCCCTTGCACCTGTCTGGGGTTTCTTACATTTTTAACTTCTCACGCTATCGCCTAGGCCTCCTGTGGTTTTTCTAACGCCGGTCAACCTCGTAAATTGCCCTATCCCTTTTCTTCTCCTAACTGTGACTCCGTTTTCAGATTTTCCTCAGCTCAATATCACCAGCTGGGCCCTTCGTTAAACGCAGCTGTTGACCGTTTTCTCATTTCAATTGCCCCCTCTCAACTTGTTATCTCTCCTTGCCATTCGCATACGCAGTACATTATCCCGCTGTTCAAGGCATCTCTTTTGTCTGATTCTTTGAATTACATTTTCTATCGCCCCTTTTCTGAACACATGTCGTGTCTCCACGACACTGTCCGCTCTCTCTTCGTTTCTAACTCTTGTCGCTGTCGGACATGCTGTCCGCTCCTGTATGTTTTTACGTCCCGTCCTGGCAGGTACACCGGACAAGTCATGTGGCCGCTGCAGCCTTCGCGATGCTTCTGATTGAATAAAGGTGTTTTCCTGGATATCGTCGGAAATGTGTGTTTCTCATCAATGGCTCCATGTTTGTTTCTACTAAATTTCGGAAGTGTTTTCCTGAACCACACTCAGCCCGACTGCATCTCTCCAATTTGTGCGCAGCGATTTACTGAATGATGAATACCCTCGCCCGACTGCATCTCCAATAAGTGTTCTGCGCATCAATTCAACTTGTGCTAAATTTACCAAATGTGATTATTATCACATTTATAATGCCGACAGGATTCGAACCTGTGCGGGGAAACCCCAATGGATTTCAACATGGAAGAAACACCAACATGTCCAATATATATATATATATATATATATATATATATATATATATATATATAAAGGGAATGCAGTACAAGGGAACCATCAATTGCACTGTGTTGCTTGCGAACATATGGGCAAAATACTTGATTTTCCTAGTTTGAATTCAGCAATTTACCATTCTGCGTTGGCCTGTACAATCACCAGATCTCAATTCAATTGAGAATTTGGGGGATGAGATCGAACGGTGCATGAGGTTGCTGGATCCAATACCATCAAATCTTAAGGAAATGAAAGTGCAGTACATCAGATATAGTCTCAAATTCCTCTTACCACATAGCAACATCTCAAAGAATCCATGCCAAGAAGAATTCATGCAATATTAAGGGCAGAAGGTGGTCCACCATTGTATTGAGTGGATGGTCATAATAATTTGGCCACTCAGTATATATATATATATATATATATATATATATATATATATACAACTAATAAATGCTTATCCTTTTCATAGGAAATATCTGTTGTTTTTCTTCAGTGCAGCTAACCTTATTACAAATTATATTTACTAGGAATAAATTAAGTTTCGCTTTCTGCGATGATATATAAAAACGATAAGAAGCACTCCCATTCATTTCTTTCCAGAGAATAAGGAAGAACGCTATAAACAAAATAATAACCTCAGTTTCCATAAATCATTTTGCAATACAAATGTAAGCTATCAGAAGAAGTATTCCGAAAATGTTTGATGATGTGTTCTTTTGTATGGAAAATGTTCTCTACAAATTTTTATTTTCAGTATTCTGCATACTTACCGGCAGAGAAAGTATCTTTGAAATGATACCCAACACATGATTGTTTAGAAAGTTTTTCAAAATTCATATCTCTTTGTTGTGAGACAGTATCACTATAAATGAAGCTCTTGGGTCTTTTCAAATAAGACAATTTGCACATGAAAAGGTTTTCAAAGGTCGGTTAGGGCTTGTTTCGGTTTCTCTCTTTCGGTTTCTTTCTAGTAACTTGTCATAGGTAGGTTTATACAGTAATATATTGATATGAAAGCAGACAGTGTGGTTAATACAATTTCTTTCTCGTAACTCCGATCATTTACTAAATGAGAATTTGAATTCTTTACTTTTTTCGCCAGGACAAAATGCAAAATATGCTGCTCTTGAAGAATATATGGATGCAAACTAAAATACCACGCAATATTTTGAGCTATGGATATTATATATATATATATATATATATAGTGATAGAGAGAGAGAAAAATAGAGATATCACTTCAACTAACGTGGCGTCATAACAAATGTGGGAATTTTTCCTTCATTTTTTTTTCTTTTATACCTCGAGAAAGTTCCGGAATTTCGTTTTAATTCCTTTTTTATCACAATTTGAATTAGTTTGTCATTATTTGCATGTTAATCGTAGTTATTTAATAATTTATTATTCCAATAAAATTACTTTATTTATAAATCCACTAAAAAAACTTTTAAAAAGTAAAAAAACGCCAAGCTTCAAAACAAAAGATATGACTAAAAAATGGTGTGATATCAAATATCCAAGCTTATTAAGTTCTGTTACTTAATTTCCTAATCACGAATTTTTCACATCTAAGTGAAATGGTTAAGCATGACTTGTTGATAGAAACCCTTCTTCCCTAGACCAAACTCATCATAACCTGTTTCTGAAAATTTAAGTTTTAAATATTTATACATACCAGGCTTGTCGGCCGTCTTTTCATATTTTGAATAAATAAATTTTGTCTGTTGAAACGTCGAAAGTATGTTATTTAGTTGTATAAATTATTCATTTTAGTTATTTATGTAAAATATATGTGTTCTATTATTTGGTTACTTTTAAAATGAATGTAGCAGAAATTTTAAGATTGTCACGAATTATTCTATAAATTTCAAATTTCTTTTCATGTTACATTTGGGTAACGTAATTCCAAAGCATGGTATTCATATTTTTTGTTGTTTAATGCAACATTTTTCCTTTTGGGGATTGACAACATTATTTATTATTTTTCTTTCTAGATAACGGTTTGTTTTCTTTGACATCATGTATTAACTTATAATAGAAGACTGATTAAAATGACTAATATCCCATTAAAAATCTGTTAAGAAATGCAATTGAGTCCCAGTGCTTAATAAAATCGAATATAACACCATTTTTTGTCGTACCTTTTGTTGGAATGAGGCTGTTGAATCTTATTAATATACTGTCTAACAGAGCACCGAAGTGCGCAGTTAAAATCTGAAACTGATGTTTTAAATTCACATTAACTATTTATTTATTTTTTTTTTGGCTTTCTGTTATTTTAATGATTTTATTTTTAAGACGGCCGCCAAGCCTGGTATGTATAAATATTTAAAACTTAATTTTCAGAAACAGGTTATGATGAGTTTGGTCTAGGGAAGAAGGGTTTCTATCAACAAGTCATGCTTAACCATTTCACTTAGATGTGAAAAATTCGTGATTAGGAAATTAAGTACCAGAACTTAATAAGCTTGGATATTTGATATCACACCATTTTTTAGTCATATCTTTTGTTTTGAAGCTTGACGTTTTTTTACTTTTTAAAAGTTTTTTTAGTGGATATCAGTTATTTTTTTGAAATAGGTAAATAACCATTCACAAACTGGGCTTTTGTAAGCAAACAATTGCCTGATACCTGGAGTCTCATCATCAGTTACAAATGTGTCACTTTTTTAACTTAATTGGAGAACTTTTTGTTTTTTCGAATCTCTGTAATAGGCCCGGTTGTTTTTTCGTTTTAATTGTAATTCGGATGGCATTTTTTTATTCTAGTCAATCTTTATAAACACAATGGGAAATATCGTACTAAACATTATTTATAGATAACTAGCTGTTTGCCCGGCGTTGCCCGGGTATTTATCTCATTTTTTTTTATTGCACAGGAAAAGGAATAGATTCTACAAATAGTATAAAATTTAAGTAATTTAATTTACAGGTATTTAAAAGTAAATACAGTATACAAATGATAAAGTAAAATTACAAATTCACTCTATTATTAATTTAACTCAAAACTTGACTATAAACAACATTTTTAATTTCCTATATTCCCCTCAGTGACTCCGAAATTATGGATTCGACACTACTCTCGGTCATTTTGGACATTTTATATTCACCCTTTCAACCCCCGCCTCCCCCTCCCCCAATACTGAGGAGGGCTGAACTCTCACTTAAACGGCATCGGAAGTGTCCCTATTCATCTCAGCGACCCCGAAAACTATGGATTCGACACTATTCTCGATCATTTTGAACATTTTATACTCACCCTTTCTCCCCCCCCCGCCTCCCCCCACCAATGCTGAGGGGGGCTGATCTTGCACTTAAGCGGTGTCGGAAGTATCACTATTAATCTCAGCGACTCCGAAAACTCTGGATTCGACACTAATATTAGTCGTTTTCGATTATTTTTATATGTGCCCCCTGCCACCCCTAGGGGTACTAGGAGTGTCTTCCCCCAGTGTTTTTTGCGGGAGTGAGAACAACATCTGTACAAAATTTCATCTCAGTCGGATGGACCATTCGGGAACGCATAAAGGACACACACACAAACATTCTTTTTTATATATATAGACTAGTTGTTTACCCGGCGTTGCCCAGGTATTTATATATCTATATATCTATATATATATATCTATATATCTATATATATCTATATATATATATATATATATATATATATATATATATATATATATATATATGCGAAGTGGAAATGTCCACGCTCCGACTTCAACCAACGATAGCGCCCTCTGTGACGAAACGAGGAGTGAGCTAGAAGACGCGATGAGCTGAACGAGTAACGACTGGGCAAGAGACGCGACCGCTCCCCCGTTAAATTTCTAACTATAAATGCTGCCCCACTGTAAATAATGCCCCTAGATTAGATTTAGATATCATTAAACGTTTATATCGAGCCCGTGTTCGTGTCTCTGTGTCCACATGGGCGCTCGGCCGTTTTTACCCGAGCATTTGTGTTTTGGAGCTTCATCATCTATTGAAAATGGATGCCCTGTGGTTCCTGCTATCTTGATGCTGTTTGGATACCTCTACATGTGATGATATTCTGCTGATTCATTCTGTGAGTACTTTCGTTTTCGTTGATTAATTTTCAAAGTATTTACCAACTGTTCTAAGATGAAAGAATTTGGTCTGATTTTAACTGATTAACAAATATTTGCACCTATTTTGATGAATAACACATTCGCTTTGATGGTTTTGAAGAATTTTGATGGTTTAGAATATTTAAAAGTTTGTGTTATTTTGAAGAATTTTGATGTTTTAAGAAGATTTAAAAGTTTGTTATTTTAGAAGATTTAAAAGATTGTGTTATTTTGAGAAATTTTGATGCTTCTACTGATTATAATATTTGTGCTATTTAAAAGAATTTTTTCGTGATACTTTGAAGAACTTGTATTATATTGAACTATAAAATTCTATTGTTTTGAATATTTCCGTATGATAGTATTGGTGTGGTTAAATTTCAAATCATGAAATCCTTGCAAGAAATTCCACATATTCGTGACGCATTGAAAAAATATAATAGAGTCAAAATTTTCCATAAATTAATTTTTGGATCTGATGACGGTCGGCTTAACCGTAAACATTTACGTGAATTTTCTGGTTTTAATCTTTTAACTTTTGATGTTGACGAAAAGAAAAAATCACTTGCTCATGATTTTACCTTGCAAGAGTTAACGTCTGTCTGCAACTTGTTGTCATTAAATTTTTCTGCTGACATTAAGCAATGTGTGGATACAATTTTAAATGCATTATGTGACTTTTCACTGCTGGAAAGGATCACTTCAGAATCTGAGTCAGATTCCAATGAAGACGAAACACACGTCGGGGAAAAATTGTTTTCGCCCAAAAACGCTGATTCACCAGCTCGATTGCATTTTGACACTGACCAACGCGGAAGTAAACAGAATTTATTGCTAAGTACGACAGATTCCTTTCGTTCCCCCTTTTCGTTGAAAGACCTGGTAGAATTAATTAGGCCGTTTACTGGAAATGACGACACGCCTATTGAAAGTTTTGTTTTCGAAATAGAAGAATTTTTTTCTCTGTATGAGATTAAGAATCCCGTCCATCAGCTCATCTTTGCAAAAAAATGTCTTTCGGGTTCCGCGTTAAATTTAATACGTTCTCTTCGTGGTATTAACTCGTGGAATGAGTTGAAACAAATTCTCTTGGATGAATTCTCCGATACGATTAATAGCATTGAAATACACCAAGCTTTGCAACAGCGCAAATTGAAACCACATGAGACACTGTCGGAATATTTGGTTGAGCTGAGACAAATCGGTGCTAGAGGTAACGTTGATGAAAGCTCTGTAATTGAATATTTTATAAGTGGAATTCCTGATACTTCCCCTAATAAGATCCTTCTTTATGATTGTAAAACCATTAGTGCATTAAAAGATAAATTGAAAACCTATGAAAAATTGCTCAACTTAACTAAACAAAAGTCTGGTAATTACAAAAAGCCATTTGGGAGATTTGATGATAAAACTAGTGCTAAAAAAGACAATTTCTTTCATGGAAACACTCCTATGGTTATATGCTATTCTTGCAACATGAAAGGACACAAAAGTTCTGAATGTCACAATCGAGACCACGGAAAAAGGTGTTATGGCTGTCGAAATTTTGGACACATCCATTCAGAATGTCCAAAAAATGCAAATTCAAAAGCTGGTAATGGTAAAATTAAAACTAAAAATAAAGGAGATGATAAACACGTCAATTCAGTTTTACTAAATCCTATGCATATTGATATAACTGTTGACAATGTTTCTGTAGTTGTTCTTTTTGATACTGGTGCATCTGCCACTCTCATTCGCGAAAAAATTTATCAACAAATTGGTAAACCACCTCTTAAACCATCTTGCATTACATTTTCTGGACTTGGTTGCAACAAAATCCATTCACTTGGGTTTTTCAAGGGAACTATTGAAATCCAAAGTAAGGTGATACAAACAAATATCCATGTTGTTCCTGACAAAGACCTCCCTTTTGGTGGTATTGTGGGTATGGACTGTATTAGTCAAACTCAATTTACTTTTGTAAATAATTGTATACAAATAATTAATGATAATGATGATTCTAATGTTTTGGTGAATGTTGCGAATGTTTTTGACGAAACTGATAATCTAGATTTAGCCCACATTCTGAACAAAGATATTAAAGAACAAGTAACTGATTTGATTCAAAATTATAAGCCTCTAAAAACCAAGACAACTGATCTTACGATGAAAATTGTCCTTACTGATGACAAGCCCATCGCTCAAAGTCCCCGTCGACTCGCATTTTCTGAGAAGCAAGAAGTTGAGCGACAATTAACCAACTGGCTAGATGAAGGAATAGTATCGCCCAGTTCTTCTGACTTTGCTGCTCCAATCGTTTTGAGCAAAAAACCTGACAATTCGATTCGAATTTGTGTTGATTATCGACGCCTAAATGCAAAAACAGTTAAGGATAGATTCCCACTTCCTCTTATTGATGATGTACTGGATACTTTGCAAAATGCTAAACTTTTCACTAATCTCGATCTCAAAAATGCATTCTTCCACATTGATGTACACCCCGATAGTCGAAAATTTACTAGTTTTGTTACGCCTTCCGGTCAATATGAGTTTAATAAGGTTCCTTTTGGGTTATGTAACTCCCCAAGTACCTTTCAGCGATACATTCAACTTGTCTTTCGAGATCTTATCAAGCAAGGTATTCTAATTGCCTATTTGGATGACCTCATTATACCTTCTCTGAGTGAGGAAGATGCTCTTCAAAAATTAAAACAAGTTTTTCAAACTGCTTCCGATTACGGTTTGGAGTTCAACTTTAAAAAATGTAACTTTCTTCGACGACAAATCCAATTTTTAGGCCATAGAATTGAAAACGGACAAATCCGACCCTCTGAGCATAAAACACGAGCTGTCCTAGGTTTCCCTACACCTAAGACACACAAGCAAATTCAAAGCTTCCTTGGACTAACAGGCTATTTTCGTAAATTTATTAAGAATTATTCATTAATTGCAAGACCACTGAGTGACCTACTTCGAAATGATACGCCTTTTCACTTTGGACCTGAACAAGAAAAAGCGTTCCGTACTCTTAAAGAATGCCTTTCAAACGAACCACTCCTTCACATTTTTACTCCAGGTTCACCTCTTGAATTGCACACTGATGCAAGTTCTCTTGGCTTTGGTGCCGTCTTACTACAAAAATCTGCTGATGATGATAAATGGCACCCTATACATTATATGAGTAAAAAAACTTCCGCCCAACAATCTAAATACTCCAGTTATGAGCTTGAGGTTCTCTCAATAATTGAAGCTGTCAAGAAATTGCTAATCTATCTTTTAGGAACTCACTTCAAAATTATAACCGATTGTGCCGCGTTTCAAAAAACATTAAGCAAAAAAGATTTGACTCCAAAGATTGCTCGATGGGCCATGCTTCTTGAGGAATTTGATTTTGAGATTCTACACCGAAAGGGTAAGCAATTACCACATGTTGATGCTTTGAGTCGTTGCATTGCTTATCATGTAGCTCACCATGACCCTATCACACTCAAAATTGCCAATGCTCAGGCTGATGATGAACATATCACAGCATTAAAAACTCTGTGTTCTACCAACAACACCAATGAATACACCCTAAAAAATGATGTTTTGTACAAGATTGACAACGGTGATGAACTCTTGGTTGTTCCACAATCTCTCGAGACAGGAATAATTCGTGAAATCCATGAAAAAGGACATTTTGCAGTTTCAAAGACCGAAACAATGATTAAACGTGACTTCTACATTCCAAAATTACACCAAAAAATTGAACGTGTGATCGGAAACTGTGTTCATTGTATTCTGTACAATCGAAATAAAGGTAAACTCGAAGGCTTTCTTCATCCCATTCCAAAGGGTCAAGTGCCTTTAGACACATACCACTGTGACTTTCTTGGACCACTTCCTTCCACCAATACGAACTATCAATACATATTTTCGGTTGTTGATGCGTTTACAAAGTACCTTTGGATATACCCAGTAAAATCAACTTCGACAAAAAATGCCATTGATAAGCTTAATCTACAACAGTCCAATTTCGGTAATCCTAAGAGAATAATCACTGATAAAGGTAGTGCTTTCACCTCTAAAGATTTTGAGCAATATTGTAAAGATGAAGACATTGAACTTGTCCAAATTGCTACTGGTGTGCCTCGCGGCAACGGACAAATTGAACGATTACATCAAACCCTTATTCCTGTCCTGTCTAAACTTTCCATTGATGACCCTGCAAAATGGTACAAGTACACATCTTCTGTCCAAAGAATCATTAACAGTACACCTTCTGATGCTACCAAATATACTCCCTTCGAACTTTCAATTGGCATAAAAATGAAAAACAAAGAAGACCTTAAAATTAAACAAATATTAAATGAAGAATATCTTGATTCACTGATTAATGACAGAAACGACCTACGTATTGTCGCTAAGAAAAACATTGAAAAATTACAAGCGAGTAACAAGAAAAACTTTGATAAACATCGCAAATCGCCATCGATTTATAACACTGGTGATCTTGTAGCCATTCAACGGACACAATTTGGCACTGGACAAAAACTGCGACCCAGATTTTTTGGTCCCTATATAATTCACAAAGTGCTTCCGAATGACAGATACCAAGTTGAAAAAGTCGGGTCACATGATGGACCAAACCTAACGTCTACGGCCAGTGATTACATGAAAAAATGGTCGTCATAGTACATTCATTATATTATTTGAACATTACTTTTTGTGTTTGTGATGTACTTTTTATATTTACTCCATATATTATTCAAGAACAATCTTCATTCCTTTTAAATTTCATTTCTGAACTGAATCTCTAAAACACTCTGAACTGTTTGATTGGACGACATCTTGTTTCTTAATTGTGATGTTAACAAATGATGATGAACTTGTGATGTTTGATGAAAACGCGACGTCGACACGCTGCTAAAATGATGTTACCTGCACGTGACTTGGATGTCGGCTTTGATGTGGTGCCAACTCCATCTCGTCGTTACACCTGTGATGAAAAATTTCTTTCGATGTCAACTGATGCAAATGAGACCGTCCAAACGACTTTGTCCGTGTGTTTGTGGAGAGGATTTTCGGAGAACATTTCTTCTGCTTTCGTTTCTCTCTCTTTCTTTTTATTTTGCAGTTACTGTCTGTTCTGTCGTCCCCAAACCTGCTGTCCCGGAGGTCCGGTCCCGCCAGGATGAGCCGAGTGCGAAGTGGAAATGTCCACGCTCCGACTTCAACCAACGATAGCGCCCTCTGTGACGAAACGAGGAGTGAGCCAGAAGACGAGATAAGCTGAACGAGTAACGACTGGGCAAGAGACGCGACCGCTCCCCCGTTAAATTTCTAACTATAAATGCTGCCCCACTGTAAATTATGCCCCTAGATTAGATTTAGATATCATTAAACGTTTATATCGAGCCCGTGTTCGTGTCTCTGTGTCCACATATATATATATATATATATTAAGAGAGAGACAGAGAGCGAGAGAGTAGTTGTAAAGTCGAGTGAACAATTTTACAATTCTATTAATATGAAAACAAACTACATAAAATACCTCAAATATTTGATCTCTAATATTTAAAATAATGTATTGTATGTTTATTTGCAAATAAAATATCAGTGTCCAAATTTTAAATACAGAAAAATAAAATTTATTATTTATTACATATTTTCAAAACATCCGTGAAATCAGATCTGAAACATTCATATTTTTTTAAATAAAATCAGTAACATATTTTTGTTTAAATTGTAAATAAAATATTTCGTATGCAAACGGATATTAATAGAAATAAATCGTATTTGAAAGCAATGTTTCCGTTTTCTTTTCAAAAGTTAAATATAACATTTTCTAAGAAAAATTGTAAACAATCTTATTATTTATAAGACAAGCAACATCGTTTCGCTATATTTATATAAATAATTGATGTATAAATCCATGCATTTAAAGGTGTAAATAAATAAATAAATATTTACAATAATATGGATATTCTACATCGCGGTAAGTTGATATTATTAAACTCTTTTCAAGTTGAAAAATATGCCTCACATATACAAATTATTTATAATGTCTCCCAAAACTGTCTCAAATCATTCTGTTTATGAAATATTTCTCGATGAAAGCTCTGTGTATAATATATTTGTTTAGGAGATACCCTCTCTCAATTTCCTTTGGGAAAATTTTGATTAATTTTATTACAAAATATGCATTTATTGAAAGTAAATGTGTTATTGAAAAAGACGTGTATAAAAGCAAATATAGATAAGAATTTTAAAAATGCTCGTATAATATCTGATATCCATTTTTTTAGACTAAAGAAATTGTAACATACGAGTTTGTTATAATCAGTCTGAAATGTATGATAGGTTATGGACTAAAAATTGTTCAAAGAAAATCAAGTTATATATTCATTGCTGCCGTGTAAACAATAACCAGTCACAATACAGAAAATAAAAGTTAAAATGATAGTAAAAATGTTTTAATGGAAGTTTGTATAAAATATCAGTCCTAAATCCCACTGCTTTATTTTTCAGACGTTTTTACAAACAAGAAAGATATCTTTAAACTTGAATTGAAAAAATATATTTAACATTATGTTGTCACTTTGTATATGTACAATTCACAAAGTAATCGAATCGAAAATAATCTTTACTCTACCCCGTTTTTTTATCAGTAATATTCTTGTAAAAATAAATTGGTTCCACCTCCATACGGGAAGTCTTTTAGATACTATTCAATATAATGCTACTTACATTTCAGTAATACCTAAAATAAAATTCTCGAAACAGAAATTTGTGATTATGTGGCCTCTGAATTTGATAAATTCATTTTCTCAAATATTGACTCTATTACTTATGTTCACCGAAGTGTTTCATCGAAACTATTCTCCAAATCTATCAAAAAGTATTACGGTAAGTTTTTTTTAAATAATGTATTTAATCTGAAAATAAAATTTGAACTGAAATTTTACAATCATTTCCTGGTTTCGGAGGTAAAGTTTGAGTTATTTTTCATTAGTTTTTAGACAAATACCTCACCTATCAAATAGCTTATATTCTTTCTTTCATTGCTTAATATGAATTATACAATACATTGCATCAATTGACTATATGAGTACAAATTATGAACTCAACACCCGATGATTCATTTGCTTGATATTAATGTACAAGGATAAATATAGAGATATAAATTAAAGTAAAAATAAACTTCCTAAATTCGTTATTTCTTTCATTTTATTTCAACTAAAGCATTAATCCTGTTTAATTTAGTTAAATATCACTGGTGATGTACGATGAACAAAACATTTCATTCACTAAAATGTTCACGGATTTTCTTTTATTTACTTGTATGTTAGAGTGCTAAACATTTAAGCATTTTATCTGTCTTATCAAAAGATAATAAAAATGACATTAAACATGTTACCTTTAATCGATGCTTGAAAACCAATTGAATTTAAGTAATAATATGCATTTCCTTTTTTATCGTTTTTGAAAAGATACTTGCCTTCCAAATTTAAAATACATTTTATCGTTACTCATTTTCAATTTAGCTGCATTTGTCACAAATTATTCAATATCTGATATTTGAACTACCTGAAAAGGACCGCTATTCGAACTTCTAAATACGATCTAAACGATAATTAACTCAAAAAATATTTTCAAGTTGAAAATATGTAACAGTATAACTACTTCGAAATTCTTGTTAGGTAATGGATAAAACTTAAAGTTAGTTCAAAGAAAACTGTATTAAAAATTCAGTGTCCCGGTGTAAACAAATATCTGTGTAGAAAGTTAGCTACCTAGTTATTAACGAGGTGCTCTATCAATCATCATTTTCCCTCTTGCGAAATTATGGAGACGTACACAAAGAAAAATTCACTCATTTCATTAAATCTTTCACAAACATTTAAATTATGTAATCAGGTTTAAATACATGTATGCAATTTTTTCCAAACAAAATATAAATAATATTTCTCAAGATCAGTTATTAAGTTTTAAAGACATATTAAAGGAAAGTTACAAATTTATGTGTATCAATGGAATTTATTTTCATAATTTCACCTTGTCGTGCGAAACATTGAAAATTTCCTAAAATTCTTTTATATTTTTAAATAAAATGTAAAATAAAATGTAAGATATAAAAAACATGCTTGTCGATGAGTATTTGCAGTATTTTCTTAACTCAAGACCTATTTTTTAGACTATTTTTAGGTCTTTATACTTCAAATAATGTTCCAAACGACAGTCTCAGTCCAGTGTATCTAGGTAATAAAATTGATTCAAACGATACAGTTTGTAATTTTGTAAAAGTCATTCTTTGTCGTAAACAATCGTTGAAGCAGTTGAAGTGTGACTCCCTGGCGCTATAAAATGGCTGTAAATGGATGTTTGTAGGTATTACGAGGGAATTTAGATGTTCCACCCTGTAGGTTTAAATGTTATTGTATGCAAGAATCACATTATTTTATATACACACGAAAGAGTTTATATTATTAAATTTATATTTATTCGAAAATCATTTAATTTTTTTCTCTGAAAAACTTGTTTGTCGACAATAGTTTAAATGGGATTTTTATATAATTTTAAAGACTTTTAAGTGCAAAGGAATAAAGATAGTGAGTAAGTCTTAAATGACATTGTATTCTTGTATTTTCTAAATATATTTTATGAAAACATTAAATATTTTGGAGTTAATTTGTAAAGAAAAAAATATATGTATTTCATAAAGTTTATATTGTTAAGAGTTTATTTGTAAAGTAATAAAATGTATATGTTATAAAAATTAATTTTAGAAAGAATATATTTTAAGTACATATAGGAATTTATTTTTATAGTAATAAAGAGTTTATTTTTAATAATTTATAATTTATCTAAAAAACTCTAATTATTTCCGTCACAAATGTGTTTGCTGAAAATGTTATCGATTCATGTTTTCAAATAATTTTAAATTTATTTGGTGGTAAAAGAAAGAAGATTATTTCTAGCCTTAAGTGAAATTGTATTCTTGTAATACTTTTCAATATTTTTAAGAGAACATTAACTGTTTTGAATGTAATTTGTAAAGTAATAAAGATTTTACTTAATAAATTTTATATATAAATTTATTTATAATGTCATAAAAATTTCATTTTATAAATTTTATATAACAGTTTATTATAAAGTAATTGAGAGTTTATTTTTTAAATTTTATACAAGAGTCTATTTATTAAATAATAAAGTGTTTATTCATACAGTAATACAGAGTTAGTTTTATATGTTTTTTTATTTAAATCTAAAATTATTAAATTATTTTTTCAAAAAATTTTTTTTATCAAAAATATTTTCAATTTCATTTTTAAATAATTTGAAATACGTTTGACTATTAAAAGGTAGAAGACAGTGTCACTATTAAAATAAATTATGTTCTCGCATTGTTTTTACATATATTTTAACCCCTTAACCGGTTTGCCCGTACAGCGTACGGGCATCGATATTCTCTCCTTTCCTCTTTTCGTTTGCACGTGTTTTTAGTTTGTAAAGACTAATACCAATACAATGCCTAGAAAAATAATTTAAACAGATGTCGTACCTTGTCCATTTCATTTAAATTATTTTAACCCGGTTTTTCTTTATTAAACGGAAGCGCGGGAATCTGTGCTTTGTGGAATTTTTGTTCTACTGCTTGCAACGCTTGTGAATTCAAACCACTGCATTTTTTAAAAATCATGAATGAAATGAACAACGAAAATGCTTTCCTATGAGATGATGGACTGAATTCTTATTCAGATTCGTAACTGTCTTCTAATAATCTGGATTATTCTTCAGATCATTATTTCTGCCCTGATAGTGACGTAGGACTTTGTATTACACCATGCTTCAAACTGTACCACACAAAAAAAGAATTTTGAACAATTTGCAAAAGTGTACACTTCAAATTTTAAAGTAAGTATGAAAGAAAGTTTTGTAACATCTGTTAAACATTCTTAATTGCATGCTGAGTTTTCTTGCAAAAAGCAAACATTGAAAGGGTTTTTTCTTGCAAAACATTTAAGTGTTTTTGTATCTAAAATATTTTAAATAAAAATAGTGTAAAAGCATTAAAGTGAAATTTAATAAAAAAATATTTAATTTTCTTATTCTATTAACTATGGTGTTTAATTATAGGCAACAAAAAATATGCCTAGCCTTTTTTGGTTGACCAGTTAAGGGGTTAATAAAAGGTTAAATATTTTGAGAGTAATTTGTAAAGTGATAACCTACACAATAAAAGAAATGTTTAAACAAGCACAATATATGCAGGATTGATTATTACGTTTTTCAATTAGTTTACACGCAGAGTTTTAATTTATTTTAGTCGTGTTCAAAGAACTAAATGCGATTTTATTCTCGAAACATTTTGATTAAATTCAAATGAGGCTATTATTTATTCCGACCAAAGTATTCATCTACCGAAATGAATTAAACATATCATGACTTGTCTAATTTATTTTTAAATCTGATTTAATGTTTCGTACGTTTTATCCTGTGTACTTTTCTGTGTTTATTCATTATTAACCTATTGTTTAAATTTTAGTTATATTTCCCTTCAACGTTCATCAAACAAGACACCTGAAATACTTCATTGACGATATTAAAACTCCCAAACAATATTCCTTTCAACAAACTATTGTTTTTTATAACTCTCTTCACGAAAATAAGTCCCTGTTAGAAAAATATCTTATTTGGATAGCATAAATATTCTTTTAAATATTTCAGTACATAGTTTTGTATCTTTTTTGGACGAAATTTAGATGATGAACTCTGATATTAAACTGTAGTTAATGCATAAAAGAAGCGCATTTCCAAAATCAGTGCTTGAAAATTACTCTCATGTTTTATTCATGGCGATATACAAGAAGTCTCGAAAATTAAAATGACTGATGTGATTTTGTTTGGCGTTTCAGTTTCAGGTGCAAATCTGCAGAAATTAATCAAAAAGGAAAAAAAAATACTTAATTTTGTTTGAGACTGTTTCGAAAGATTTGAGTGCTTTCTCAAGTGAATTTAAATAATGTAAGAAATTTGTTTTTTTATGTGCATGCTGTTGCTCAACATTTGAACCAATATCTTGGTCATATTCATATATTTATATCTTTTAAGTTTTCTGTCTCTCTCTCTTTATTAGATTATTCAATGTAGGTGCAACGAAATTTCTGTGCTTGTTGTATAAAGGGTACCAGGTCCAAAACCGTAGTTTCAAACAAATTGGATTGAAAAACGAGCATGTTTATGTTTTGTTCCCCATATCCGAATTATTCAATGATGAATAAAAATATTTAGGAGTGGAATTGAACTTATCTTTCTTTCTGTACCCTGCATTAGCCTTTGATTTTTCAAACATGAATAGTTTGATAACACATTTCCTCTCGTTTTGAACTTTACACAGCAAACAGAGATTTATATCTGAAATAGAATCGAATTTTCTGGAACAACCTGTATTTAATTAAACTTAAACTTAAACTTAAACTCTCGGCGCAACAGTCCGATGTGGGCCAGGGCCGGCGGTACCCATCTCCGCTTTCGTGGCCGTTGGGTGCCATACAGCATATGTCTCAGTCAGGTGGTCAACCTGACATGGGACCCCCAGAGTTTAGTTCCCAAGCATGCTTGGTCCTCATTTTATCGACCCACTGAAGGGATGAAAGGCTGAGTCGACCTTGCCCAGTCACAGGGTTGAACCCTGGACATGTGGGATTACAGCTTGACGCTTTTAACCACTACGTCACCGGGCTTCTGTATTTAATTAGGTGTTTAAAATATAGCTTATATATTGTCTCTAGCAGTTTGTCAAATAATTATGATTTTTAAGCTATTAGACATTATTTTAATTATAGAAACATTTAAATTTTAAAATACCTAATAATTTCTAAAATATTCTTACAAAGTTTATTATTAAGAAAAATAAATTGTCTCCAATCATGCAATCAATTAGTTTCATTACCCCCTAGTACAAATTGTAATTGTTGAGTAATCCACAGGGATATCATTTAACTTGTCTTCTTTCAATCTAAAAAAATTCTTTAGAAAATTAGAGTAATTTTAGTAGAAGCTGCTTTTAAACGTAAATATGTTACTACTGATCAACGTAATATGCTATTACTGATAAATGTAAATATGTTAATAGTGTTCAAATTCATTCCATCCGAATATAATTTGAAAATTTTAAATATTTTTTTAAAGATTTTTTTTTCGTTGCCTAAAATGTTAAAGTTACCATATTTTACAGTTGGATAATGTACGATTTTTACATCCTTATTTTGTGCACGAAGCGGTAAATTGTTTCGATAAAAAAGATGAACATATTAATTAAATATGGGTAGTTTTAAATTAATGAAAACTTTAGGGATATGAAATTAAATTGAATTATATTCAGTTAATATAATACAAAAGTAGAGCTAAAAATTTTGTAAATCCATATTAATAGAGAATTATAATAGCAGACACCGTCCTTATTAAATTTGCAATCGTTAGATAGAGGAAACCATAAAATTAGATTTTTTGTAATGGTTTTCAGTCTAAATAAAAATCGATGATGTTTCTAATAATAAGCTATAAGTAAATAAATTTTATAAACGTCCTGTTAACATACATAATAATTTATATTTTGTTATGCAAGAGTTTGCTCGCAACAAAGATGGATATGTCAGAAATGCATTTGAAATGTGAACAGATTTATTGATTTGCCACCACCAAGATCTGCACTACACATAACCGACATAAAAAATAACGATAATAGTAATAATAATAATAATAACTGGCTGAGTATATGCTACATGCTTTTATCAAGTAATAAATATGAACATCAAAGTATTTGTAATCTATTTACAATAATAAACATAATGACAGATTCCCCTTGAAATTTTTCTTGATGTGAATCTACTCAGCACACTGATTGATTTTATCTTTACTGAATTACAAAGGAAAATAAATGTAATGATTCAACAACTGACATTCCTCCAAATTTCCGGATTCAATGTAAATCAAAACTCTGCTGATATTAATATTCATTCCTGAAATTGCTTCCTAGATATTCTAAAATATTTTCTTAAATGAATCTGACGCTCGAAGTCAGTAATGACTAATTAGAATTATTAGAATAGACAAAGGATTTTGATACGTCTCGCCCATAAAATAGAGGAAGAAAAATTCCCAAAAGAAGAAGAATCGAAATTTGGGGTAATTTTAGATAATTTCCATATTTACAATAATAACCATAATGACAGATTTCCCTTGAAATTTGTCTTAATGTAAATCTACTCATCAAATTGATTTATTTTATCTTTACGAACTACAAAGGAAAATGTTTGAAATAATTCAACTATTGACACTCCTCCTAATTTCCGGATGGAAAGTAAATCATTCATTCTGCTGATATTAATATTCATTCCTTAAATTATTTCCTACACATTCTAAAATATTGACTTAAATGTATTCATCGCCCGCAGTCACTAATAACTACTTAGAAATATTAAAATAGACAAGTGATTTTGGTACGTCTCGTTCATAAATTAGAGGAATAAAAACACATAACGGAGATAAAATAAGTATAACTATTTAATTTCCTTTGTTTGCATGCACGTAACGATGGTATACAAACAGATATGTATATTCGGGATCTTTGTTTTACAGAGAAACTTTACTACAGATCAATTTAAGTCTGTTTTTATGTCCATTGTATTTGCAAATATGTAAATATGCATCGAAATAAATGTAGCATGTGTTTTTCTTCCCGAAATGAGGGTTATATAATTCCATTTGTTTATTAACGATAGCTAATTTTCATTTCAAATTTTCCCTGTAAAACTGCCCCCAATTAGGACATTTTCGAAAAACATTCAATAGTATTTTTCATTAAAGGGATGGTGGACATTACAAAGCAGTTTTTGAAATTTTTAAATCTTTATTTTGAATAATAATGGTAGCAATCTCTCGGGTTTTTAATTTTGAGATTATTTGCTAAATTGCTATTGATTTGATAATTTTAAAGCATCTGTTTATAAATTTAATTAAAAAAGAGTGGTACTAGTTGCCTTCAAAAATATTGTATTAAATTCCCTTTTTGTTAAATTCCTAGTATTAAACACCCCTATTATTAAATTTCCATTTTAATCTCGAATAAAATCTAATCTTAATTAGAAAATTTGAGAAAGTTTGCAAATTTGAATATGCATCGTATGCAGAAAATGTCAGGAAATGAACTCCCTATTTTTTTAAATGCGGATATCGCAAAAACATTTAGCGGTAGTGAAATGTGTAAAAAATATTTTTTGAAAATATATAATTTTAAAATTATTCTCTGACATTGTTTGAGTTATGTCTAAATAAATGGCGCTATTACCTTAAAACCTTTGAAGTCATTTAGCATTTTCACATTGTCGTGATAGGCGCACACTTTTTTAGAACTGTTCTGTTCAAAAATGATTGTGTTATAAATTATGTAACTATTTCCTTAGAGAATCTTAAACGTTCTGAATACTACCCACAGAACAGAAGTCAGTTTCTTTACCACTAAGTACTGCAATTTATTCCTGTTAGCGAGTATTACGGAAATTCAATAGCGATGCAGAATCCTTCCCCAAATGAATACAAAAATTTCAACAAAAGTATTATCTTTCCTATACTTGCAAAAGCAAAACAGGTCAAAAACTAAAGCTGTATATGAAATAAGTTAACATTTTCTGAAATATTTCAATTGAATTTGAATAGGATCGGAAAACTATTTCAAAGTTTTCGAATTCCCTTCGAGTCTCCAGAGAAGAGTGTGTGTATTTATTCCTTCTTAAAGTACTGTAAGTATTTTCGACATTTAACTCTTAAAATTGAAGAGTCTAATTCCAGACTTCCCATACAATCACAAGGGATAACCCTATAACGGTAGAAATTATTTTTGTGGATTCATTACATAGCAAGGAAGACGTGTTTGCATGATCCAATTATCACCGATTGCACATTAGTAGTTCTCATTAAGATGAATATTAATTAATTTGTCAATATTGAAAAATTTCCCTATAAGCAAGGAAGCGTTGGTATCTTTTAAGTGTTTCATTTCAAATACATTGGAAACATGTATAAAAAACTTTCTAGTGTATCAGACAACGTTAAAAAATACACCTTCAGAATCCTATCTACAATCGAAACTCCTAATTACCAAATTTTGAGCCAAAATAACTCTCGAAAAATAGCACCGATTGTGTTGTCTGCTGGAAATCTTAATAAAATGCTGCTTATGAATAGAAATAAGTCTATCTTTTTACGTTAAATCTTCTTTCACGGAAAAAGCAAAGTAATATTATGAAACATGTAAATTTTAATTTACACGAAGCTTTTCATTTGAAATCGCAGTATGCATTATTCATAAGCCAGAAGATTTTGAGTGCATTATTAAATCTACTTCTTAAAAGAATGTTTGAAAAGAAAGGGCAACGTTTTATATTCTATATGCAAATGGCTTCTATGGAGACTGTAGGTTATTAACCTATCTCATTAACGCCGTGTTATCATTTCTCATTTTTATCATATATTTTCTTTAACGAACCCTTCTTAATTACATTTACTGAACCTGCTAATACATTGAAAAGACCTACTAATTTTAGGTATTGATCCTTCCAATAGTTTTCCAGCAGTAGTGATCAATATTTCATCATCATAATGTATTTAAATTCTTGCTACGTTTATTGTCTGCAATTTACATTTTTTTCTCTTCCTTCATTCCTCTTTAGATTATATGCTATTATTTTGTTTTATCAAGATATATATATGTATATATATATATATATATATATATATATATATATATATATATATATATATATATATATATATATATATATATATATGACGAGCTTACTACTCGTACTCCCTCTAAACTTGTTCCCATTTTAATTACTCTAAATCTATGCAGTCAATGATCGTAGGCCTGTGGAATTAAATACATTTAGTTTACATCTAAATCCTTTATTTAAAATACTATTAATTAACCTGATTCAATCCGGGCCAGTGTTTCTATCTCTCATCCTCGTGACACGCGCTCCGCACAATCCGAAATCTGAAGACGCTCTGCTTTAAGCACATTGTTTCATTTAGGTGCCAAACTTTCGCGCATGCTCTGTGATGTTCATGGAATGTTCTCGAGCCTTCCATCTCTGATTACGTAATAATTTCACTCCGCGCAAAGCCTGTACTTGTTCTAAAAACAGATTATTTCGCCCGAACATTCAGACGCGAGTCACGGTTACATCTCTCAAAAAGGGTATTCCCCTAATTTCACCCGTAGCGCGTCTTGAAATATAAAAACAGTAAAATTTAATGCTACGAAATAAATCGATCCTGAAGCCCCCCCCACCTTTAAATTTTGATCTAATTATTCCTTTCCCCAATTAATTCTTTACATTCATATATATACAGGGTGTCCATCGATGAAGTACCTGATTTCAAATTGAAAAATCTCGAGTACAAAGATCTGTAAAAGAATGAAACAAACGGTATTATTATCGTGAAAGCTGTAAGAATTTGATACACTAATTTTCGAAATAGATACAAAAGCTACTAACAGATGCCGCTGTACAACTCGTACCAGCATGCTTTTATATACTTGTAGTCTTTGTAATCACTACATCAAAATCTTTTCAAAATATCCACCATTCGGTCTATGGAGGTGGCGCAATAAAATTTGTCATCATACCCTGTAGTTTCTCAACAGAAATTGATTCAGCTGCCACATAGATCGCCGATTGAAGATCGCCCAGCGTGAAGGGAAGGTTCCTGTAGACAGTATCTTTTAATGTGCCCCACAAAAAATAGTCACAAGGACTCAGGTCCGGGGAATATGGAGTTAAATCCATGACTGTGGCTCTATTGCTAAAAGCTGCTAACAGCGCCCTCAGTTAGCAGCTTTTGTAGCTATTTCGAAAATTAGTGTATAAAATTCTTACAGCTTTCACGTTAAACATACCGTTTGTTGCATTCTTCAATGGATCTTTGTTTTCGAGATTTTTCAATTTGAAATCAGGTACTTCTTCACTGGACACCCTATATATATATATATATATATATATATATATATATATATATATATATATATATATATATATATATATATATATAATATATATATATATTATATATATGTAATATATATATATATATATTAATTAATTAATTAATTTATTTATTTTTGAATAGTAAAAGTAACGCAAATATGTGAGGGATCCGATAATTTTTTTATAGAAAGATTCGTTATAATACATTTTATTTCTCAAAGTCTTAGTGGATGTGCTTCTATGCTAACATTGTATTTTTCATAGCATAATTACATTTTATACCATGAATATGGAATAATAAATCCACTTTTTTATACTTTTTAGCGCTTATCTCTCTTGGAGCAGACGTAAACTGGAAAGTATAATTAATTTTTTAAAGAAAATTAATACATAGTTTTCTATTTTTCTGATAATGTACTATATAATTTAAGCTTTTAAAATTATATTTTCTTTACATGCATATAATACTAAATGATACGGGAGTCTCCGGAGGATATATTTTTATAAATCTACATTATAATTTTTTAATAGTGACATTAATTATTTTTTACAATAAGTGAATCTAAAATAGCATAAATGTTACAAATCTTTTTTTTCTTCCAAGTGTCGGTTCAAATGATATTGTTAAAAATATCAATCAAATGTACAAAAAAAAATCACTCAAATGTCAAAAAATATATCACTTAAATGTCAAAAAAATATCAGAGAATGATTTTCTCAAATATTTTTTACTGAATCCACGCTTTTGTATACAGATATAAGATAAAACCTCCCTTTTTATTCCTTTTGGAGTATATTACTTTAATATTATTGATCCTCGATGTATATATATCCATAAGCCGATATATTACCTGTCTTTATTTAACATGCAGTTATTTACTTACGGCTCTTCCGCCGTATTACTTTCCGTGACAGACATCGGGTTATGATGTGAAGCATATTTGTGTTGTCATATCTCATTATAACTCCAGTTTGTGATGAATCTGCTGTAAAGGCATTGCTTATTAAGCAAACGTAATATGTATAAGCCGTGTGCTCCTTTAAATACTGTTTACCTTATGAGCAGGTGTGTTTATCCTAAGTACAATTATTAATATAGTGTACTTCTACTTTAAAATAAATTTATACTGTTCTGTGTTTAAACAATTTTAAGAAAAATCATTATTTTCAAAACTTCAGTTCATGAACATCGTTTCCTTTAATTTTTCCAGAAATTAAAAAAGCGTTAACACAAATATAATATGATAAATTAAACATATATTCCGTTATGCTATATAAATAATATGATGAAATCAATTATAATATCATGTAAAACATGTATTAATATTCAATGGGTGTTAATTTTACAAAAGAAAAATGGTGCATGGATCAATTTCATTTAGTGTATCTGTATTGAGAATTGAGTTTTCGTTATACATTTTAAAATTAGAAAACTACTTTTCATTTCATGTCTACAACAAACATTCATGATTTAACGTAGCTGAAGAATTAGGTTGAAGCAAAAAAATTCCAGGATTTCGAAAGCTGTTTAGCCATTGATACTACCGATAAAATTTTAGATAAAATAAAAGCATTAGATTGAATTCTTGCCTAGATGCTTGATAAGTCTCTAAGGTATGTTTTTATTAAATTAATTCTACTTGAAGACTTTTATCGTGGAATAAATGTTGCCACTAAAGAATAACGAAATGTCTCTCAGGACATTCCATGATCACCCGATTAAAAGTTCAAGGAAAATAGTGTTCGTCTTAGTCACGTAAGAAAGCTATTTTGTCTGTAAAGAATTATTTTATTAAATAAAACTTTCTAAAACAATGCACCCTTCACATTATAAAATAGTAAATTTAATATAATTTTTTTGTATATATATATATATATATATATATATATATATATATATATATATATATATATATATATATATATATATATATATATAATATAATAGTAATATTAAATATACATATATATATATATATATATATATATATATATGTGTGTGTGTGTCATAAGAAGCGAAGATTATAATCTGCATCAAGTGTATTTTGAAGACGGCCGTAGAAAAATGTAAGTTTTAAAATAACCTACTGAAACGTTCCAATGTAGGAAGGAAAATGAATAAGATTTATCCTTTGTTGTTATATATACATATTGGTAAAAAATAAATGAATTTATTTTTACCTATATTCAGTCACGTACACTGATGTATAGGAGATATAAATTTTAAGTTTCATACATTTTGTATCAATTTTCTCTAACTTCAGACTATATTCTCTAGTCACGATCCAAAAAAACACAACGTTTTTCAGATTTTATATTCCTTATTGTATAAACTGCTTATTTCCTTTCTGAAGTTGAAAAATATTGCGAGCTCTATTACACTGAAATTCTTTTTTGTTTTCATTCTGGAAAGCAACAATAGGCAAAATTTATGTATTGGATTTATCCAGTAACTCTTTTAGCACAAATATATAGATATGTTTATAAACAATTTTATTTTGGATGTGAATGCTGACTACAAATGTAGAATTTTTGAGGTTTTCGGGAAAAGTTTCATCGTGAAATTGCTCAAGAATATAATACTTAAACAAACCAACCTTTTTTTATTTCTTTAAAAGATCTGTAAGAGATGCATGATAACCAAAATTAATAGAATTTTGTCCATATGAAAAATTGTGTAACATTGTTTAGGTACCAATGTTATTGTTTTTCATAATGCAATGCACTAAATTAATACATTGTATTTTTTAAATATAAATGTACACTGCATTCTAACTCTAATAAGCCTGGGACACCGTTTTCAGTGACTACAATATTTTAATTTTTTTCGGATTAATAATATTTAAATTGGTAAAAAAAAAAATTAAAAGTATACTAAACGGTTAAAAGTATATAAAATTTTAAAAGCATGTGTTTTCTATTCATAAACTTTCTTTTCTTTTGTTTCTAACTATAGATATCTCTGACGGCTACTAAAATGAGGAGTTGGTGCTCTCGGGGAACACTTCAAACTTAGTCACAGAACTCAGAGATCTTAAACCTCATATCTTTCGACTTTTTGCCAACCAATCAGGTTTTTCAAGTTTCGCTAACGCGTTACATTATGTTATAGTCAAATAAAACTGAGTTAGAGGAATCAGCCCATGAAATACACTCTCATGCTTCAATATCCTGTTGGGGCTGTTGGTTAGTAAGTAATGAGTTTATTAAGAATACCTTTCTAAGTAACACACACCGTTGGCCCTAAAGCAAATTTTGGTTATATCGCTTAAGATAGTGTTACAGTAGACAGAACTTCCAGAAACAAATGTGGGCCATCTGCAAAATCTATTACGATGGGCCAACAATTATAAAATGAGTGTGTTTGTGTGTGTGTGTTGTGCCTTATGCCCCTTGACCGAAAGCAGCATCAGATCAAGGCCATTATAGGCTATTATGCTCGAAGAAACGGCTCCTGTTTTAACCTAGCACCACAAGGTTCGGAGTCGGGCTTGGCTAAGGGTCCGGTCCCGTAATTTTGAACTGATTGAAGTGACGAGACCGATAAACTTGACCCAGCACCTCCAGAGTTAAATTTTGAGAACTTGGAAGGCACTGCAACCACGACAGATTTTACGTGCACCAGCCACCATTAGCGTAGACAGCGGTGGCTTTGTCAGCAGGGAGCATCGAATCAGAGGCATTGAGATTCCTGGCCCGCTGCTCTTACTACCTGGGCCACCGCGCCGTTGTCCCAACTGCAAGTGACAGTTGAACTGCTCTCCCAACGGTTGGGCTATCAAACATCCAACCTTTGGTTGAGCGGCAATACTTAAAAGTAGTTTTAAAATAATCCCAACAGCCAAATCCTACAGCTGGCTAACTACGCTAAATACAATTATCCCCCCCCCCAAAAAAAAGCAACGGTCTTTTGTTACTTGGGATTCTAACTTTCATAATTCACTGTTCCATTCTTACTAAATATACGTACATATATGCATATTCTTACTAAATCAGCTTATTCATTAATATCTACAATATCTCAAGTTAAAGTTTCCTTGCAGAACAACATTGAATCTCATATAACCACAATTTTCTTTCCTAAGGTTACTCTATGGAATAAATCCAGAAAAGTATTTTTTTTCCTTAAGGTTCTTCCATAAATAATTTTTTTTTATATAAATCTTTCAATAAGTAATTTTTCTTCCCACAACTAAAGTAAAAAATCTTTTTGTGAGTTTTTGAACATTCGCATTGTGACAGTATAAAAATTTTCAGCATTTAGTTACCTTCAGGTAACCATACATTTTTGATACATTAAAAGGTGATAATAACACAAAACTCCCTTTATATTTTAGAAAGCAATTTGTAAGAAACTTTATTTACACTGTGCGGAGCATTTAAATGCACATAAATAGTAGTAGAAGAAAACTAGTTTTCCTGAGGTTTACTGTCCGAATTTTTTTTCAAAAAATAATTTTTCCCGTAGCATAAATACCGTAAGGTTTCCTATAAAGCAGTTTCTCAGTTGACTTCCAGATTTATGTTTTCTTCACCCAACCATATTACAAAACCCTTTTGTGCGTGTTTCTTTAGAATTCGTATTGATGGAACATAAAAATTCACAATAATAATTTTGTTTCGGTTAACCATTCATTAATTGTACAGTAAAAAGGTAAGTAAAAGCAAACAATTGCCTTCATATATTAGAAAATACTTTGGAATCCCCTTTTTTCCCTCCACTCTGTTCGGAGCATTTAAACACACAAAAATACTGAAAGAAAATTTATTTTCCCGTGGCTACTGATAAAATATTTTCCCGAAAAGTTTTCGTAAATCCCGTAATGTTACCGAAAAGAAATGTTTAGCTTATTTCCTTAACCAAAGTACAAAAGCATTTAATGTGTATTTATACAATTCACATTGTTTGAATATAAAAATTTACAACACAGAGTTACTTTTGGGTACACCTTTTAATACATCACTTTTAGATTAAAAAGGTAAATAATAGCACACAATTACCTTCATAGATTAGGATATACTTTAAAATCCCCCCCACACACACACTGTATTTGCTAAGTTTCAGGTAATCATACATGATTGGTAGATTAAAAAGAGATATAATAACACAAATTTGCCTTAATACTTTTGTAAGTACTTTGGAAGCACTATTTTTTCTCCATTCTGTTCGGAGCGTTTAAATAAGCATAAATATAGAATAATTTTTTGCTGCAATTATTATACGAAAATGTTTCAATATCTTAATTTCCCGTAAAGTAAATTTCGTAACCTTCCCTTAAAAACACTTTTGTCAGTTAATTTCTGTAATTATTTTTTCCCTTAACCTAAGTACAAAAGCATTTTGTGTCTTTCTACACAATTTTTATTGGTTGAATATTAAAAAAAATAATGTTTAGTTACTTTCGAGAAACAATTAATGACTGGTAGATTAAAAAGGTAAATAATAACACAAAATTACCTTAATATTTTAGTAAACACTTTGGAAAAAATATTTCATTCTCTCCTCTGGTCGGAGCATTTAAATACGCTTATAAATAGAATAATTTTTCTTTGCGATTATTGTCCGATATCGAATCGGTATTTTTTATTTCCCTGCAACGTTAAATCGCATAATGTTGCAGTAAATAACTTGTCCAGTTTATTTCCGTAACCAAATAGAAAAGCGTTTTATAGGCGTTTATACAATTCGCATTGTTGGAATATACAAATTTGCAATATTTAATTGATTTCAGGTTATCATACAGGACTGGTAAATTAAAAAGGTAAATAATAACTCAGAATTACCTTAATACTTTTGTAAGCACTTTTTTTCTCATCTGTGTTCGGAGCGTTTAAATCCGCAAAAATATAGAATATTTTTATCCTACAATTTTATCCGAAAATGTTTCAATATCTTAATTTCCCCATTACGTAAGCCCCTAAATTTTTTTTTGCATATTTCAGTAATTAATTTTCTATCTTAACCTAAGTAAAAAAGTATTTCCAGGGTTTCTACACAATTGTCATTGTTGGAATACACTTTTTTTAAAATTTAGATACTTAAGGGAAATAATTCATAACTAGTAGATTAAAAAGGTAAATTATAACAAAAAATTACCTTAATACATTTCTAAGAACATTGGAAGAACTTTATTCTATACTCTGTGCAGAGCGTTTAAATACGCATGAATATAGAGTTTTATTTATTTATTTATTTTTGCAATTATTACCCCAAAAAAGTTTCAATAACTTAATTTCCTTATAACGCCAACCCCTTAAAAGAACAATATTTAGTTTATTTCAGTAAATAATTTTCTTCCTTAACCTAAGTACAAAAGCATTTTGTGTGTTTCTACACAATTTTCATTGTTGGAATACAGGATTTTAAAATTTAGTTACTTTTGGGAAATAATTCATGACTGGTAGATTAAAAAGGTAAATAATAACACAAAATTGCCTTAATACTTTTCTCAGCACTTTGGAAGGACTTTTTTTATCTACTCTGTTCGGATCGTTGCGAAACACATAAATATAGTGTACACACATAAATATAGTGTATTTTTTTCCCTGCAATTATTATACGAAACTGTTTCAATATCTTAATTTCCCCAAAACGCTAACCCCTTAAAAGAACAATTTTTAGTTTATTTAAGTAATTAATTTTCTTCCTTAACCTAAGTACAAAAGAATTTTGTGTGTTTCTACACAATTTTCATTCTTGGAATACAAACTTTTTTTAAATTTTACTACTTTCCGGAAACAATTCATGACTGGTAGATTAAAAAGGTAAATGATAAAACAAAATTACCTTAATACTTTTATAAGCATTTTGGAAGCACTCTTTTCTCCACTCTGTTCGGAGCGTTGAGTTACACATAAATATAGTATCATTCTTTTCCCTGCAATTATTATCCGAAACTGTTTCAATATCTTAATTTCCCCATAACGTCAAAGCCGTAAAAATAACTTTCTTTAGTTTATTTCAGTAATTAATTTTCTTCCTTAATCTAAGCACAAAAGTATTATGCATGTTTCTACACAATTTTGATTGTTGAAATACAAAATTTTTAAAATTTAGTTACTTTCCGTAAACAATTCATGAACTGGTTGATTAAAAAGGTAAATAATAACAAAAAAATATCGTAACACAGAAGTAAGTGTTTCTTTTTTTCTAGACTCTCTTCGGGGCATTTAAATACACATAAATACTAGAGGAAAAATTATTTTCCATGTCAACTACAAAACTGCGACAAAATTAACACTGTCCCAAATTCATCACTGATGATCAAAGTTAAAACTGTCCTCGAAATTTGTATCGATAGTTATCTATAACCTCGTAACCTTTAACTCAATGTAGCCAGCAGGGACTCAATCATTATCTGTGTAGGAACTCCCTTTTCGTGTACTGTTTAATCACCACTAGTCGAAACATTAACAACGCATAACTTTAAAGTTCCCGGGCGTAATGATTGTCAACGATTCACACATCTCACATAACAACACGATCACTAAATAATAAATTACTGGCGATGGGATTATATAGCATGTTATTCATTTAAAATGCCTAAAAGTTATAAAACAAAATTTCCATTTCTAATTTATCACACATTTGTTTTTGATAATTTGTTATATATATATATATATATATATTAAAGATCCAGCCCTCAATCTATATAAATAACGTAAAAGTGGAAAATTTCGTTTAGTCGCCGTCACGTTTCCGGAGATCACTCATCGAGGGAGAAAACATAGCGGACTGCTATTTTGGCGGCCATTTTGGTCAAAAATCGGTGTATTTTTTTTCTCATGAAAGTACATAAATATTTCATATTTGGAAAGAGCTTTGAAAACTGATAATTTTTTTTCTGCTTACAGTTATTTTGTTACTTTAATAGTTTTACAGATATTTTAATTCTAAAAGCAGACTCCCCCGCTAACCGATATATATCCGTAAATTAAGCGTGAATCTTTCACAGCTCGAATCACTGAAATTTTTAATCATGTGTAAAATTTTTAAAACTTTATTCAAACTTTTTAATAATAATAAATACTTTATTGAAACTAAATAGATATATGCTGATTTTTGGAGCTTTATAAAAATGTAAATTTAAGTGAACTTTGATTCGAGATTCGGACGAACTTCACGCAATCGTATGATGGCAACGGAATGTTTGAAATCTCATGGGGGGGGGTGAGAGAAGGACTGTTTCGAAGCAGTCATCTGGTGGACGGATGGCTTGAGAGTAGCTTTGCGAATCCCGGCTAGTAATATAATACTGTAATAACTATAATATGTATATATTAAAGTGTGTCAAAATGTTTCACTGTGTTACACTATTAGCAGTCCACTTTACTATTATTTTATGTAATACACATATTTCTACAGCTTAGAATGCCCCAGAAAGGGTACAATATAGCAACTAATCTCTTTTGGGGTTCATTCCTTGCCTGTGAATATGCTGCCACCACAATATAAGTCCAGCATCCTCAGGAATTACATCTGAGACGATTGTAACCTAATACCGCCCATCACTTCACATATTTTACATGTTCATTCCCGGCTTAAACACAAGAACATCCAGTGTCGCTCGTCGGGACTCGAACCGAACTCCTCATTTTCAAAGTACACACATATACATATATATAATCGATGCTGCTTATAACGAACTCTCGCGCCCCTTAGAAAAAGGTCATTATAACGAAGAACTGGCAATGAAATTTAAATAAAGCGTATACCAATTAAGAAAACGATAATTTCTAAAATAAAAAATAAAGTAAAAATTAATTAAATCACAGAAAAACTGCTTTTTCCTTACATTTATTTCCTTGACAAAGATTCAGAAATATTTCTTCATTTTTGGGGGGATTTTACATTTCTTAAACATAATTTTACAATTCAGTTAAGGGAACAAGGGAAGGTCAAAAAACATTTTTTTCTTTAAGTTTCGATATTTTACCTTATGCGCAAACTGAGAATAATTAATATACTCTTTTACTAGATTGAAGACACTTAAAATTCACAAAAGAGTATTTTGAGAAAAAATAAGAACTGGTTTTCAAAAAATTCTTCAAAAATGCTAGACCTTTTTCGAAATGATCCATGCTCATTAATTTTCTTCTAATTTCTTTCAAATTTCTCAGAATTTTTAATTAAAGTGTTTGTCAAAAACTGTGTATAATTCATTCAAACCACAATTTTTTTTTATATTTGTAGATCATGAAATAATGTAAAACCATGCAAAAACATAAAATAATAGCAGGCATCTATCGTTTTCCTGCATTTATCGTTCATTTCAATCGGTCCCTTGGAAAACGATAGATCGAGATTCCACTGTATATATATATATATATATATATATATATATATATATATATATATATACCGTATTCCTTCGAATCTAAGCCGCCATCGATTCTAAGCCGCACCCCAAATTCTCAACACGTTTTTGTGAAAAAATGCCACCTTCGATTCTAAGCCGTACTCCAAATTCTCAACACGTTTTTATGAAAAAATAAAAAATAGTGTAAAAAGGTTTATCGATATCCGATATTAACGAAATTATTTTTAATGAGAGCTAATAAGATGTGAATAATTAATTTATTTTACCAGTATTAAAAACTTTTAAATACGTACATGAACCTGTAATTGCTCTAATCGTTAGTATCATGTTCCGAAAATGATTCGTCGCTCCCACTGTCAGAGCTAACTTTGGAACTGGTGCCGGCGCAGCCATTTTCCCACACGATGTCGTCTTCCGTGCCATCCAATGCATTTGTTATGCAACATTTTTAAAAGAATGTATAATAGTCTCATTGGAAACTTTTTTCAGGCAATAGGTATCTATTCTGCAATTTTCGAAGTACTTGCCTTCTTGATTTTCCCAGAAGCAGTTTAAGGGTGGTTTTCCAAATGCAACCAGTTTTTGTACTCTCTTTTTACGTAGTCCTTAAATGGCTTAATAATGCTTACGTCAAGCGGCTGAAGCTGGCTTGTCATACAGTCCGGGATTATTACCATATCGCATTTGTTTCGTCTCAGTTTCTTTTTTATAGAGTCTGTCAAATGACCTTTAAACACGTCCATGATAAGCATGTTTCGAGGATTTCGAAGAGCTCCTGGTCGTTTATTCCACACTGAATCAATCCAATCTTCCATAATTTCGGCGGTCATCCATCCGTTTTTCTGAACACGTACGATTGCGCCTTTGGAAAATGTTTCGTTTTTCGGCACTAATTTTCTGTTAAGAATCAAATACGGAGGTAATATATGGCCGTCTGCTGTAACGCACAGCATTACAGTGATACGTTGTTTTTCGTATCCTGTACTCAAGATTTTCACCTCTTTAAACCCTTTGGATTTACAATATAATTCCGTGGCATATCAAAGTACAGGGTGGTTTCATCCGCGTTTCCAATGTTCTTCAATTCATATGCATATCTTGTCCGCAAACCGATGACGTAGCGTTGAAACTGCACGAGTTTATCTTCGAAATCTGCAGGAAGTTTTTGGCAGATTGAAGTTCTCCGTGTCAAAGAAAATCTCTCCCTTCTCATAAATTTTTCACACCAGCCTCTTGATGCTTTAAAATTCTTGATTCGAAATTTATGAATGGCTTCTTTTGCCTTGCATTCCAGCATTTGTCTTGTAACTGGTAATGATTTAGATCGAGCGTCACTCACAAATTGAGCAACACTATCATCTACTTTAAGATATCTTCCTTTTTTTTGCCCAGTGAAAGCTTTTGTTGAAGATTTACAAGCAAAAGTCATATCACGTTGTTTGCGCCATCGACGTAGATTTGTTTCATCCGTATCAAATTTTCTGGTCGTTGCTCTGTTTCCATTTTCTTCTGCATATAAAATCGAATTCCTTTTCATACTTGCTTCATAGTGAACTCATCTTGATTCCGTTATCGACATCTTTGATGTTTAGGTGATTAAAAAAAAGCGTATACAAAAAAGTTCCTAAATACGTGCAGACAATGAAGTTCAGGATAGACTGAATACTGAAGATAAACCGCAGAATGTGATGAGTCATTGATGCAGGTGGCCAGAATGGACTGTTACATTTTTCCATTTGAAAGCGGTGGAAATTCAAATTGCCCATCCAACGAATTTTTTCGCCTTCGAATCTAAGGCTATGTACACATGAGAGCGTTGCACGTGTACATAGCGTTGCATGTGTACGCGCGTTTTATAACGCGCGTTGCATAGCGGGTTAAACAAATACAACTGATCAACTGATTGCGTACACATGCAACGCTTTCTTCTACTAGAAGGCGCGTTGCAACGCGCGTTTGGAGAGTTCCACGAAGATCGCGCGACTGCAACGCCCCTCGAGTTCCTTTGTGTTGAATTAGACCGTACACATGAGAACGTTGCAACGCTCGCTCTAGGGCAGTTGACTACTATTTTTTGACAGGCATATTTCTATTTTTTTTACAAAGTTCAGAATAAATAAGATATATATGAAATACATGAAATTTTAAAAATTAACTTATGCGAAATTTTCAAATGTTATTATTTTAAATTTGTTTGAAACATTTGAATTAAAATAGGAAGTTTGGTGTTACATGAAAGATACGCGACTTCGTGCCCAATATACTAATGTATATTTTTTATTTTATGAATTATGTATTTTATTATTTTTCTGATATAGAACCACAAATATACATTCCCTGAGTACATTATAAATTTACATTTCTTTAAATTTTCTCTCCACTTTCTATCTACAGATGATATTTTTTGAATGTAACTGCACACATAACGCACACATGGGTGGTGTTGATAAGTCGGATATGCTACGATTGATCTATGAAAGAGACAGAAAATCAAAAAAGTGGTGGCATAGGCACTTTTTTGCTATGCTGGAAATAGCATGTGTAAATTAATACATAATATATACCGAAAAACATGAATCAATCTCCCTGTTAGAGTACAAAATTCGTGTAACATTTCTGTCGAATCGACATCTCTGCAAGCTTTGTGCACAAAGAAAAGTTCAATCAAAACTTCATTCAAAATGCAGCATATGTAATTTTTTTTAATGTGTAAATTAAAAAAAAAAATTGTTTTTTTTTCAATATAATCAAAAAATAATTTTCATTATATTTAGAATTGTTCTGCGTTTCATAATAAATAATTATATCATTTTTTAAACATTCTGATTAGTTTTCAAAGTTTGAAGATTTTTGTAACCCTATAATACTGGCGGTACTTTAAAGTACCACTTCAATTAACTAGTGGTAATTAATTAAATTTTAAGAAGGGGAGTAATTTTTTACATGAATTTGTTAGCTAGTATTGAATTAACATAAATAAAAATTTACGTGAGTTTTCCTTTATTAATTCATAATGTGGTACATAAAGGGTACATAATATAGAAAATGTTTTCATTACTCAATGTGATTACGAGTTTTTCTTCTGGAGAAATACTATCCCTTACAACGTTCTCACTAGGAGCCAGGTCATCCTTAACTATTTCTAATAACTCGTCAAAGGATGCAATCGACATTCTTAAATAGGTAAAAAATGTGGGCTCAGGTTTGCTTAAATTCGGGTGAAGTGTTACAAAAGAACCGTGAGTCAATATGTCATTTAAAATCGGATGTACCCAGTACTTTCTTTGCCTTCGTCTTCGTGCTTTATACCTACAAAATCCAAACACATGCTGCCTCTTCAACTTCCATGGCTATATTGGCGGTCAACGTGGCGTTAACGCTACTAGTGTACACATTCGGTTTTTCTAATGCGCACTTTCACGCGCGTTGCAACGCTCTCATGTGTCCCGATTTTCAGCAGCATTAACATTAGAAAAAAAGTGCGGCTTAGATTCGAAGCAATACGGTATATATATATATATATCTATATATATATATATATATATATATATATATATATATATATTTATATATATATATATATATATATATAACAGTTCCGTAACTGACTGACTGGCATATAACGCACATACCAAACCGCTGGACCTAAAGGGCTGAAATTTTGCACGGCGATTCTTCTAATAGTGTAGGATGCACTAAGACAGATTTTTGAAATACATTTTCTACATTTTTTAAAATTAAATTTTTAAGCTATTTTTGTAACATTTTTTTACGTTTGCATTTAAAATTATAATTTGAGGGTTATAAAATTATATCACGAGAAAGATCATAAAAATTCCTTTAAAATGAAACCTTTTTCAAATTTTTCTCTCAATTTTCTGATTTTTGGTGAGTTATTAAAGATTAATGCGTAGGATTTAATTTAATAAATGCTGATCACGTGATTTCTTTTTCTTGTACTTAAAATTATTTATCGTTACGTACATAACATCGAAATAGACAAAAAAGAAATTTTTTCTTGCTAATGCAGCAGGCGATTGGACATTATCCAAAAAAAAAATTTAAAATACCGTAAAAGATAAGTTCCTCAAACTATATTAACTGTACCATATTCTTTAGTATGTTCTATTAGATTTAATATGAATATTTTCCCCTACATTATTTTGTCTATAAAAATATCCCTTACGATTTTGTTTATAATTATATTTTTTTACATCAATTGCATAAATTGATCGTTGTATTTATTATAAATATATATATATGGCTTCAGATTCATATAAACAAATATGTTTCATATTATCGTAAACTTATAAAAAAGAAGATTGAAGTATTTAAATGATATGAAATTCGCATGAAGCATTTTGAAAAATGCGTTTGGAAAAATATTCCACAACAGGCTTAATTCTTCCAAAAATTATTACATTTTTCTAATTTTAAGGGTCTTCAATGTAGTAAAAAATAATTTTAATTCTTATTCTATATACAAGATGAAAAATTTTAAATTTAAAAAATCGTGGTTGGAGTCCCTTGTCCCCTTCAAGATTATAAGTTATTTTCTGTGTTTTCTTGTCTTTCCAAAAAGATTTTAAAATACCAATTGCGTTTGCAACACTTTTTATGTCAGCTGTACGTCTTCTTCATACGATGACGGAATTTCTTACCACAGGTAACGAAATGTGATTCTATTTCCCTAGAGATTCGACATGACTGTCGATAATTTCACAATTGGGAAAAATCAGTTTTTCCTTCAAACTTATATTCTCAGAAATTTCTTGTCTCATTTCCTCTTTCCTGTTCAAAAATTCCCATTGTTGAGCCGCTGAGCATTTAGCATTCTATCATTCGATTCCACAGATTATGGTTGGACTTGAAAACTAGCATGTAAGAAACGATATTTAATTACTTTTTCCCATAACTACATCGCATCCTGCTTTGGAAAGATGCAATGCCGTAAGGATATCCACTTTAGTACTTTTATCTTCGGCCAGTGCCGAAATAATTCTTCTGAAGAGCAGTTCCCTATAATTGCAGATGATCCCTAGGTCTAGATTCTTAAAAACGGGCAAAGTTCGGTGGCAAGTATTCCACTGTTATTAACATAAAAAGAATTGATTTCGGTATGGACGGAACAATTGTCATTTACGAGGTCATTTTCATGCGTCTGTTTGCCATTTGTCTGTACAAACAATGCAACCATTCCTCTAAAAATATTTGACTCCATTCCCGATGGTATGTTATGTTGAATAGCACAGATAAAGTTTTAACTCCCGATTTTCGGATTTCCCAATAAACAAAATTGAAAGTTTTTCAGTACCAGAAATATTGGTACATAGCAGATGTATTACTCGTTGCTTATATTTCTTCTATCCAAAGTTTCTTATCTCTTGTATTTTAATGATCATTAATAACGTCCTTTTCAGATGGTCGATTACTTTAAGAATTTGTGATTCAAACGTGAATTTTTTAAACCTCTATTTAAACTTTTAGTTTTGTGTGTTAACTTTGAATTTTGTAAGATATCGCGTTATGTTGAAACAGCCGTCTGGGCCAAATGCAAACATACTACAAAACCGCGCAGTTTGTCCATAAACCTAGAAAGTCCACGTGTCCAAAAAGAGACTGATTAACTGTTTCACTATCCGCGTGCCCATCCACTGCACCCTTATCAAAAGGAAGATCATTCATTCTACCACAGTGGAAAGGATTTCAGTTCAGACCATGCCTTCTTTTTCGATAACCGGATTCCGAGAAGTTCCCACCCCCAGTAGGAAAACATTTTCTTTATGTACCCTACACAACACTTATTTGGTCAAGTAAGAATATTGGGAGCTCTTGGATAAAAAAAATATTAAGTAATTGTAGAGTAGTTAATTATATATATCTATAATGTTAAAAAAACTAGTAATTTCTTAATTCAACACTCTTAACATTTAAAAACTGTTAATTCCTCACTTTACTATTCCAAATTACAAACCTTTTTTTAATCCCTTAAACTATTTAATTCCCTTTCGGCATTCGCGTTAAATTCCATTATTACAGCCTTCGGCAAAATCATTCAAGATGGCTGTCTTTTTTAACTAAAGGGACGCTGCATTGCGTCAGTACAAGTTTAAATCAGTTCTGCACATCAACAACAACTTTAAACCAATCAACTATTAAGACACACCCTGTAATCACGTGATGGACTGAAGTTTATATAAGATCTGTTACCCGGAAGTAGGACGGATTCCTGTATTTTCACTTGCTGCATCCATACCGACGGATCGGTCGGTATATTGAATAAAAATGTTCCCGTAAAAAGCTCATATTAGTCGTCTTTAATTATGAAATAATTTTGTTTTGAGCATAACTACATCTCCTCACCGTAGCATGGGAGACTAGATATCTTCTGAGTCTACGATCTGTCTCCCATGTTACACACACACACACACACACACACACACACACACATATATATATATATATATATATATATATATATATATATATATATATATATATATATATATATATATATATATATATAAATATATATATATATATATATATATATATATATAGATATATATATATATATATATATATATATATATATATATATATATATATATATATATATATATATATAAATATATATATATATATATATATATATATATATATATATATATATATATATATATATATATATATATATATATATATATATATATATATATATATATATATATATATATATTTTTTTTTTTTTTTTTTTTGTGCTTCCTCATTATTTCTGCCTGAATATTTATCTGTGTATTTACATCAGTTATTTCAAACACCTTTTTAAAATTGCTGTACGTTATATGGAAATTTGCATTGTAATTTTACATGAATAAAAGAGGCATTTATTAATAATGCATACTTGGACGCGTGTGTGTTTTAATTACATTAAAATTTACTATTATATAAAATCCATATTAATTTTACAACATTACCTTACATTCAGTAACACTAAGGATATGATGTATTACTTTAAAGTAAATTAAAGTGCTACATTAAAATAAACCTGAAAGACATTAACTTTAATTTTATGTGCTAAGTGTTCTGTTAATTCGACACGCATTAAGGTTCCGAACAACACTCCAGCAGCTAACATTTGTGTTTTAATCAAATCAGAACCGAATCAAGTTCTTGATAGGCGGGGTTGAGACTAGTATTACTTAATTTCCTGAAACATGTATTATCCAAGTGAGCAAATGCTTTGTTGTAGTATGTTACGAAATTTTCACAGCATAGGGAGATTTATTTTTACTTTTGTTTGATATATTGTTGCAAAAACATATGAATTATATGATGTAGATATAAAAAATAAATATATATATATATATATATATATATATATATATATATATATATATATATATATTGATTTTTTATATCTACATCATATTTCATATGTTATATCAAAAAACGTTGGGGACGCTATTCGTAGCGTCATACATTTCGGCACAGGGGGGTGTTGAACATTTTGAGAAAAAATTATGTAAAACACAAAAAATATAGTGGGTATTAAAACTCTTATAAAATTGAGTGACATTAAATTCATATTAAATGGGTATCAGTTTAAAGAAAGGTAAAAATTAGATGAAACGCGAATTTAAAAAATTTAACTACCTTTTAAAAATATAATTATATAATTTCACAATACGGTCGCCTTTGATTAGGACCATAATGAAAACATTGAATAGTATTATATATTTTAAGCTATTGATAACATTTTTATACATAAATATGTAGGGTATTTCGATTTTTATACTTTTTTTCATTTATTCGCACGTAGAAGAACAACGCCGGGAAATGATTTAATTAGAATTTCTTTAATCGTCAAAGTGTGTTTTTTATTATTTAAATAACATTTCGTCCTTTAAAAAATATCATTTAGGGAATGTATAAAAATATTAGAATTAATTAGCGATAAACGGAAATAGAAT